>CM040402.1:1583660-1755621 GCA_022702515.1 Ilyophis sp. 1 JC-2022 | reverse complement strand
AGTATAATTTTGTAATCGCTAAGCTAATAAGCTGTCTCCTTTTGAAATGTTGACATGTAGGGACGATTGAAGATGCCTGGAGATCTTTGTTTAACAGGTGCATGTTAGGGGGGACAAATGACTACTTTATTGTAAGACGCTGGTTTTTTCCTCTTATATTTGGAAAGTAGATGCGGTCTGTAATTCTTGCGTGGAAACAGCGTTAAGGCGGCCCCCAAAGATGCAGAAACCACTCATTGGTCCAAAATTTCCACGGAAGCAAACATTTGTTGTTACGTACACATCTATGGTAAACAAAACAGATTCACTGCCGACATTTTGTTGGCTTTTCTGGTAGCTTGCTAACAACATTTAAGAAAAATAGTACTTTTATAAGTCTAAAGTTACTATTTAGACTATAAATTAAGTCGTCAGGTTCGAGTCCCACGTAGGACACTGCCGTTTGTACCCCTGAGCAAGGTACTTCACCTGAATTTCTTCAGTATATATCCAGCTGTATAAATGGATACTATGTATAAATGCAAAAATGCTGTGTAAGTCGCTCTGGATAAGAGCGTCTGCTATATGCCTATAAGTGTAATGTATGTTAACTAATTTTAATTATTAAATTAAACTAATTTAATTAAAAACTGGGCCTAACGTTTAGATTTGATTGCGGTATTGTGAATGACAGCTGACTAGCTGCTGGTCATACCGTGGTTCCAGGAAGTTAATTTACAAAACCACTATAAGTACAAACTATAAATCCCAAAACACTAACAATATATACAAGAAAGCACTAAAGAGAAAATTGTAGTTTAACCTAAAATTGATTGCTAAAAGTGGTGGAATGAAAATTAGAGGAAAAGTGATTCAATTACATCATTCACAATATAGTTCTACAGAGCTGAAATTGTGATTCACCACTTTTTCAACGGCTCTCGGTTCCGGAAGTAAAATTTACCCATCCATTTTTCTTCTCAGACATTTCAGAAAATCCCTTGCTAAAAGAGTTTTAAGCCTTGAAACCGAACCATTCAGCTCCAGCTACAAGACGAATTCATGACATAAAAAATTGATTGAGTGAACTCTCCACTTGCTCGTAATTATACTCTGTGGTGATAGAGGCTAAGTAAAGAAGGAAAGGCTGGCGTTACCAACATAACTGTATACCTACCCTGTTCTTTAGAGGCTGAACAAGAGGGTGGGTTTATGCAAATTACATCCGGCTGTTTTCACAGGAGTCCAGTAATAACGTATACAGCTGGGAGCCAATTCTGAACAGACTTTTAAGCCGAGTGATTATTTTCTTATGCAACAACAAAAAAATGGCAAGTAGTACCAACTTAATATTTTACCAGCACATAAGTATCATGCTTACACTGCATATTACATTACATTACATACATTACATTCATTTAGCAGACGCTTTTATCCAAAGCGGACGTACAGTAAGTAGCATACAGAAAGGGTACATCGAAGTAACTACAGAACAGATAAGAAAGCACATTCTTCCCATACAGTAGCAGCTATCCCTAGTAATGAACACAATGCAGTTCACAGTGAAACTGGGTAAATCAGCTCTAATACAATTCTTTTTCTAAATATTATAAACTTGACTATCTTGAGTACACAGTTCAACAAGAACACAAATCATGAGGTCCTAGATGAAGTATTAGTCCAGGTGGAGTCTAGAAAAGGTTGCGGTTTTCAGGCCACGACGGAAAGTAGGCAGGGTTGGCATGGAACGTAGGGGAATGGGAAGTTTCGTTCCACCACTGGGGAGCTAGGGTGGAAAAGCTCCGCAGTTTTTTTTTTTTTATTTGGGGGCAGAGCGTTAGTACCATTTACACGGAGGGGGGGAAAGTGCAAGTCGCCCTGCAGTAGATGAGCGAAGCGGGGCTTTCGAGGCAGGAACATAGTCTCTGGATCAAGTCCTGCTGGTTAGACAGGTTAGACAGGGCCTGTCCTATTGGCTGCAGTGTTAGGCCAGGGTCAGAACTTTTGAACCTGATCCTGGCTGCAACTGGCAGCCAGTGGAGTGACCTCAACAGGGGGGGGGGGTGACATTGTGAAAATTTTGGGAGGTTTGAACACAAGCGGGCAGCTGCGTTCTGGATCAGTTGAGAGGCAGGATGGCGCAGGCCGGTTAGGCTTGCGAGCAGGGAGTTACAGTAGTCCAGGCGTGAGGTGGCACCATGGTCTGGACCAAAAGCTGGGTGGAATAGGTGGTCAGGTACGGTCGAATCCTCCTGATGTTGTACAGGAGGAACCTGCAGGACCGTGCCATCGCCCTGATATGGTCTTTGAAGTTCAGCTGGTCGTCCAGGACCACCCCCAGGTTCTTTGCAGAGCGGGAGGCAGCCACCACGGTCCCGTCAACGGTGATGGATGAGGTCAAGTAGCGGGGAGGTTTTACTTTTTGTATAATGCTAAAAGTAAAAACATGATATGGGACCTTTAAGGTGTTTTATGCAACTGGGCCCAGGTCTAGACCTAGTGCCGCCCTCGTCTTGCGTGGCATTGTGTGCCACCTAGAGTCGCTTAATGAGCGCGCTGTCCTTGTTCATGGTTTAGTCATAAGCTCGAAAAACTAAACCATTATTAATTGTTGTATCCTTTACTACACATTGTATATGAGTCGCCTAATGAGTGCATGAGTGCGCCGCCCTTGCTCATGGTTTAGTCATAAGCCTGAAAAACTAAATACCATTATTATTTGTTCTATCCTTTACTACAGATTTTACTGTTTCGTAGCTGAAATTATTTCTACTGTGCATATTTTTCAATAAAAAGGTTTTGTCATAATACCATAAAGCTCCATTTTTAGGCCATCCAAAACAGAGTTATAAAAGTCAGATTATGGAGTTTTGTGCAGAATTGTTCAAGAGAGAATCTCCATGCATCTGATAATTGACTCTTTCCCCCATCCCCTACTCATTGTAGCAGTGGTTGTTGTTTAGGGTTTATCATTGACATATACTCATTTGTAGCAGTGGTTGTGGTGTTGGGTTTACCAGTGATAGTTAGATACACTAATTTGTCACAGTGGTTGTATTGGGTTTTATCAGTGATAGTTAGAAACACTCACTTGTAGCAGTCGTTGTTGTACTTGTTGTAACTGCCCAGAGCTATTAGACACCCAATGCAAATAGCATAAGTAAAATATCTGTGTACCAGCATCCATCCATACCTGCAATAGAAAAGCAATGGAATTAATGCCTCTTTCATACCACACACTCAGCTTTGTGATTAACCCCTTCACACAGATGCCCTAGTGGCCATGCCGCTGAACTGAGACATTCATTGCTCAAGAGATTGCTCAACTGAGACATTCATTGCCCCTGCAACCAAACTATGGAAACAAAAAACTCCATGTTCTAGCTATATTAGTACATGATTTGTGACAAATATGCTGAATACGGTACCACTATTGTAGCGTAGCTAGTCCGTTTAACAAGCAATCCCCCACCCAGTCTCACCTGCAACTATACAGACACATGCGTGACACAGTGGACAATAGCGTCTATCTGTGAGTTTATAAAAAATATTTTTTCAACATAAAAATTTAGTATTCTGTCATAGCAACAAGATAAAGCCAACAATAGACCGAATGTATGCTAATTCAGCATTGAAAAGTCCTGCTCACTCAATAGCAAAATAAACAAGTGAAATTCTTGTGTACTTACATCATTCTACTATTAATATCTGCTACTAAATATTAAATAAATATACAATCCTACCATTGGTTTTATGCATAGAGATGTCCCTTTCCAGATTCAGTGGTCATTTATTGTCTGGGACAATCATTTGAGAAATAAATACCCCTTTATAATGCTGATAGACCTTCGGAAAACCCCACACGTAAAAAAACCCACCAGCTGTTTGCGTAGCTGCTATGTATTCCAGTTCATTCAGGTTTGAATTCATTCAGGCACTTGAACTCTTATCAAATAGAGGACATTATAACCTTCGCAATGATGTTTACAATGTCTTACTGGATGTTTTGAACAATAAATTACAGCCGGGCATAACTGCATAACAGCTGCCGTCGCTGACTGATTCCCCATCATTGAAAAGTATATGCGCAAAATTCTAATTTAGAAAAAGGAAAAGTTTTGCGCAGGAAAGTTTTGGCTTTGCTAGCAAATACTTACAAGTGGTTAAATATGGCAAGCCGTTTTAAAACATTTATTCCTCGAGACTTACTAGTAACTATTCATTAGATACTAGTACTTATTCTTTCGTGACTAGTAACTATTCCAATTGTTACTAGTAATATTTTTTATTCTTACTAGTAACTATTTTGTTTTACTCGTCATCGGTAATGACTAGTCAAAATGACTATTTGATAGTTCAATTAACATTCTTACTAGTAGAAATAAAAATGTTACTAGTAACAATTGGAATAGTTACTAGTAACTAAAGAATAAGTACTAATGTCTAATTAATAGTTACTAGTAAAACTGAAATAGATACTAGTACCGAATAGAATAGATACCGAAGCAAATAGTTGATATCTTAGATTGAATAACAACTAGTATCTATTAAATTGGAGATATCCTCAACTCGAATAACAACTAGTAAAAATCTATTTGGAGATATCTTTCATTTGGAGATATCTTCATTCAAATGACTGAATGCATAAGCATGAGGTGGACATCCAGCATGCGCTCCGGTTTGCCAACTGCCAATACAATCGCAATACAGAGGATTGGAGAAGGGTGTGCCTGCAATACCGGAGCGGTGCAGTGTCAGGGCCGGGACAGTCTCAGGGCTGGGACGGTCTGAGGACCCTAGAGTCCTGCGCATGCACAAGAGAAACAAGAAGATTGACGACAATCTGAAGGTGAGTACAAAACTGAATGTGAATCAAGTTTAATTTGTTTAATGTTAAAAACAATTCTGGTGTCTTGAATCCGACAGCAAAGTTAACGTTAGCTAGCTAGTCGAAGTGCGAGTTATGTTAGCTTATGATAGTCTTTGCTAATGCTAATGTTCAATTAATCATCTGTTATAACGTTAGTTTACCGATAGCTTGCTGCAAAACGAACTAACGTTGACGTTAGCCTCATTTGTTTAATGAAACCGTAGCGCGATTTTGGCAAGCCCAACTAGTTGACTATGCTAATGAATTCTAGCCAACACATTGATTAAACTTCAAAAGATGGTAAGAGCATGTCGATATGATCTGTGTCTGTCAGCTACATTACATCAGCAGTACTGTCTTCAGTGTAAATGTTTGTTTAATACTAATTGTTTTACCATTTTAATTAAGTTTAAATAATCTTAATAATTAACTAAACTGTGCTGACTGCCTGTTTACCCCCACTGTATGTGTTATCAGTCTCTTCATTTGGACATTGTTTTGTAATGTTGGGTATTTTAATAGTCAGTTATTATGTATTCTGCATCTAGAGGCTTACACTACTTACTCGTGTTAGATTCTGTCATGTGCTGTATATATGAAGTGATTTCACAGACACAGATGAAGCTCAATCCAGGACAGAATATTCAAAATGTATTTTGGTCCAGTACTAAGGCTGAATTTGTGTCAGTGAAATTAACTAAGTGTTCAAATTGACCAATTAGGCTTTATATTTTTCAAGATTCATATAACTGTACAAAAAGAACGATCCTTGCCACTTAATAGATGCACCACATGCTGCAAGAGGTTCCACTGCCCGTTCTGCAAGGCATCTTTGTTCGAACCAACAAAATGGAGCCAGGCCAAAACCCATTTGGAAGTCAAATGTCAATGCCAAAAGTCAAATGTCAATAACATGTTATTTCTATTTTGTTCTCTCATTAAAGTGGAGCCTCTGAAAATTGCCATGTACTTCCCTGCGTAAATAAAAGTTATTTGTTTTCAATTTTGTACACAAATTTGTTTACATTCACGCTACTAAGCATTTCTCCTTCAATGAGATAAACCACCACCAGACAGGGTGTGACCATTACACTGACACAACTTTTGCTGGGGACAATAAAAGACCACTCAAATGTGTGTTTTTGTGTCACATGACCTGATGCTACAGATGTTGCAAGTCTTCAGAAAGCATGCAATTGGCATGCTCAATGCTGGGAGCTTTTAACCCCCCACCCCCCCAAAAACATTTTTTTCAACAATTGACAAATTTCTTGTGTGAGATATTACTTCTCATTATATTTTCACTTGGAAACCACTTCCATCTTATTTAAAGAGATGAACACACACAGGAGCTGTACTAGCTTAAAAGAATAGATGTTTCTGTTTTTTTCTGGACACCGCCATTGGTGGTTGTGAGAAATCTGCGCCTTGGCATATTCTACAAGTCTCTGGAACTCTACTGGAGGGAAGCAACACCATTCTTCCAAAATAATGTTAAATTGGGTTGAGATCAAGTGGCTGCAAAGGCCATAGCATATGATTCCCATCATTTTCGTACTGTGAGCCACTGTATTTGCCTTGTAAAATAAATGCATTTTGGGGTAAAATGAGTTCTATGTTACATTACATTACAGGCATTTAGCAGACGCTCGTATCCTGAGCGACTTACACAACTTCTTATTACATTTATCCATTCATACAGTTGGATATATACTGAAGCAATTCAGGCTAAGTACCTTGCTCAAGGGTACAACAGCAGTGTCCTACCTGGGAATCGAACCTGCAACCTTTCAGTTACAAGTCCAGCTCCTTAACCATTATACTACACTATGTCAAATTAAAGCTCTTGATGAGCTCTATCTAGTGCCAAAAGGACAGCTGAAATCATGAACAGTATTGAATAAAGCAACAAAACAAAGATCTAACGCAAAAGTTATGGTCTTTTTGGAGCCAGAAGTCAAATTTTTTATTATTGACATGCAAGAACCGCGGACCTGCCATGGTTGCACTGCAATTCGGTAGGTGAAATGAAAAACTAGGGTCCTGACACTGTCCCGGCCCTGAGACTGTCCCTGCACTGCTCCGGTATTGCAGGCACATACTATTTGAGGATTGGGGGTTCGAGCTGAACAGGGCACAAGTTTATTTTCGACAAAAACAATGTGCATCTGTTAAATACTTTTGATTTATTACACTGTTATTATTTTCACATTATCAAACGTATTTTTATTGCAAAGGCAACGTTTCAAATATTAACTGTTCAATGTTTCACTTGTACTACAGCGAAATGCTGAAAGTCAGACGGACATTGACATCACGTGAAACAATTCAGTCACTGGACACCACGGCAGAATGCAGGCTAGCTACGATGGCCATTTGTCAAGCAAAGAAAAAAGTTTTAACGCAGAATATCATCTGGTTAACATCGCGTTGTTGCATTAATGTAAAAAAAAAATTCTATAAATAACTGTGCCATTGGCTACATGTGTCAATCTCACACAAATTCCGACAAAAAACATTTGTCTGCTGTGCTCTTGCGGTCATGACTCACTGTGGAAACCGAACCCTCAACACTCGCCGGCCAACATTTCTTTATTATGTCTAATTTCTTTTCGTCAGCTCTGTTCAGTTTATCCTTTTCACACATAACACAGTGTCACCATAAAATTAACTACTCGGACAATTAAGAATTTACGATAATACATTAAGAATTAATGATAGCCTACTTGAAGCTGAGTTCCTGTTTCCTGTTTTAACTTGAACTGAAAGCGCGTTTGCTTCGCTTGTTCAACTCAACTATTTTAGATTTCCAACGACTACGTTTTACGTTCTCTCACTCTTTTGTGAATACTGCTCCGAAACTGATCACATCCAGACCCGGAAAATCTAAACAACAACCAAGGATAAATACGGTAAATGTAGGAGCCAAAGTACCCTAGATGTAATTTTGACTTAGAATAGGGTTATACCTTATTTATTTATATAGGCTAGTTGCCTACAGATTTAGCCTCCAGAGAAATTAGAATTCAGCTTAGCTGTATAATAGAGTATTTTCTTATTTACACTAAATATGTTTATATTGATGGCTTTTGATATTATTATCTGCATTAGGAATGCTGTTTTGATATAGATAAGCATAGGAAATAGTTTTATCTAGCTCAGTTCTCATGTTAGATATTAGGTCTACTGTCCCTTTAAGAAGATCGCACTTCTCTGTCACATCAAGAGCGCCTAGGTTGGTCAGTGTTGTGTCGGCGGTGAGACTGAAGCTATACAGTTTTTGTACCGTAGCGTTTGTTTTGTGGCAATTACAGCCAGCCCTTGTAGTTAGGAAGAATATTATTTTGGATCACTCCTGTACAAAGATTTCACTTCAATAAAGCGTTGTTATCTTTTTACATCCGGAGTACAGTGGAGGTTTTTCCTAAGCCAAGTGTTTCCTGCGCTGTGTGTTTCATGTTTAGCCTTAGTTCTGTTGCCAATTTTACCAGTTATGGTATATGTGCAAAGTGTGAGCTTAATTTAAATTTGGCACAGAAAATAGCTGAGCTCGAGGTCCGCATCCGGACGTTATATCAGATCCAGGATAGTGAGAGTTTGCTCGACTCACTTTTACCTGAGCCGGATGCCATTTTAGAGACTAGTATCTCTCCCCCGTCAGAGTCCTCACTGCGGGACGATTTTGTCAAGGTGCAAAAGAAACAGCTGTCGGCTCAGAGCCGCCGAGCACCACCCTACTCACGTTTCAAATCGATATTCTCCACTCAGTAACACACCTACTGAGAAAGCCCTGATCATAGGGGATAGTATTCTAAGAAACATGAGTTTAGCGACACCAGCGACCATAGTATAGTGTATGCCTGGTGCCAGAGCTACCGATGTTGAGGCTAGTTTGAGAGTGCTGGCTAAAAGTAAACGTAAATACTCTAAAATTGTCATTCACGTCGGCACAAATGATGTCCGATTAAGGCAATCGGAGGTCACCAAAAATATAGATACTAGTACTTATATTTTAGTTTCTAGTAACTATTCAGAAAGATATCCCCAACCCAGTAAGTACTTGTAACATTGACAACGTGATATCTACATGGCATGTAAATTGACTGCTAAATATTAATGAGGACCACACCACACTAAAGAGTGGTGCTCAACTAGTGGCAAAGGGTTCGTCAATAATTGGCCTGATTTCTGGAGAATGCCTGGCCTACTGAAGAGAGACGGACTCCACCCAAGCTGGAAAGGTGCTCTTGTCTTAGCAAAAAACTTAGATGCTAGTCTTAGGCCAGATCCTGACACCGTATCAGGGCGCTGGCCAGGCAACAGGCCTCTGATCCTACATTACATTACATTAATTTAGCAGACGCTTTTATCCAAAGCGACGTACAGTAAGTGCATACAGAAGGTCATCGAAGTAACTTCAGAACAGATAAGAAAGCACATTCTGCCCATACAGTAGCAGCTATCACTAGTAATGAACACAATGCAGTTCACAGTGAACTGGGTAAATCAGCTCTAATACAATTCTATTCTAAATATTATACACTTGAATACCTTGAATACACAGTTTAACAAGAACGCATAACATCCTACATCGGAGCCTGTGCGTTTCCCAATGCCCGTGACTCAGACACATGGCCCAACGCCATTGTCTGCAAGGTGCGTTTCAGAGCTAGTAATTAGCAATAGTACTTATCCCAGCGCCCCATTGTCTAACATATCTGAGCTAGAAACTAATATTTCTTATCTTGAGACTGTGTCTGCCCCACGCATCTATGCTAAACGTAAAGCAAACCGTGGTATTAACACGGATAATCTTGTGATTCTAAAATTAAACCATTTTGCTGCCAGCAGCTGTTGTGAATCACTCATAAAAATGGGACTACTGAATGTTAGATCTCTTGCTCCTAAAGCAATTATTATAAACGAATTGATCACAGATCATAATCTCAAGGTACTGTGTCTGACTGAAACTTGGCTAAGACCTGGTGAATATGTCGCACTTAATGAAGCGTCTCCTATAGGTTTTTTAAGTACTCAGGTATCGCGCCAGTCAGAGGGGGTGGTGTTGCAGCGATCTATCAGTCCACCTTAAGCTTAACCCCTAAGTGTGGAAATACGTTCTTATCTTTTGAAGTTCTCTCTATGAATTGTGTACAGCATGACCTAGCTAAAATAAGGGGCAACATGCAGTCCTTTCTCTTAGTGTCTGTTTACAGACCACCTGGGCCCAATTCGGATTTCCTAATAGACTTCGCTGAGTTTTTGTAATTGTTGGTGATTTTAACGTACATGTGGATAAACAGGGTGATCCCCAAGGAACAGCCTTTGCCTCTATTATTGACTCTGTTGGTTTTAAACAAAATGTCTATGGGCCCACTCATTACTATAGCCATACCCTAGACTTGGTGTTATCCTATGGTATCAATGTAATTAATCTTAGTATTGCACCCCATAACCCTGTATTATCTGATCATTTCCTTATTACTTTTGAAATCGAGTATTACAGCCGGTCGTTAAACTCTGACGTCATTCCAAAGTTCACAAATATGCTTCCGGCATCATTCTTTTCAAGTGAAAAAAATACCACTGAATTATCGCTGGATGAATTGACTAACCAGTTAAGTTTAACTCTCAGAAGCACCCTTGATGTGGTTGCCCCTCTAAAAAGAAAGTATTGTCGGAAAAACCGTACTCCCTGGTACAATGACACTACTCGTGCCCTGAAGCAGTCCACAAGAAAACTGGAGAGAAAATGGCGGTCAGCTAAACTAGAAGTATTTCGTCTTGCATGGAAAGATAGCCTCCTCCAGTACAAGCAAGCTCTTGCATCTGCTAGATCTGCCTTTTCCTCTAAATTAATTGAACAAAACAAATGCAACCCAAAAGTTTTGTTTAGCACTGTGGACAAATTGACTAAAAAACTATCATCAGAATGTTCATCTTACCCCTGCGTTTACAGCAGTAATGATTTCAACTAAGATTGAAACTATTAGAGACCAGATCTCCAAATTGCCTACTCCCCTAAGCATCACTCCTCCCAAAATCTATGAACAGCCCAGATCTTGGTCAACAGAGGAAGATGTATCAACAGTGGCACTGAACTGTTTTACGCCAATTGACATGTCCAAACTGGTTATGTCCTCAAAACCAACAACCTGTCTAC
This sequence comes from Ilyophis sp. 1 JC-2022, assembly GCA_022702515.1. Lineage (NCBI taxonomy): Eukaryota > Metazoa > Chordata > Actinopteri > Anguilliformes > Synaphobranchidae > Ilyophis > Ilyophis sp. 1 JC-2022. The sequence continues at coordinate 1,744,609 of CM040402.1, read as the reverse complement.
TCGACCCAATCCCTACAAGATTGGCTAAAGAACATTTTCCTGTACTAGGCCAGCATATGTTAAAAATTATTAACACATCCTTAGTAACAGGATATGTACCAGAGTCAGTAAAAATGGCGATTATTAAGCCATTACTGAAAAAACCAAACCTCGAACCTGACAAACTGGAAAACTATAGACCCATTTCAAATCTTCCATTTCTATCAAAAATATTAGAGAAAGCTGTTGCGAAGCAACTTGATGCATACCTTAGCTCAAACCATATCCATGGATTATTCCAGTCAGGATTTAGACCCTACCATAGCACTGAAACAGCACTTGTTAAAGTTATTAATGATTTACTGTTATCAGCCGACCAAAACTCTGTGTCCGTTCTTGTACTCCTTGACCTAAGTGCAGCTTTTGATACAATAGATCATGAGATTCTACTGAACAGACTCCAGGGCTGTGTTGGACTCAATGGTCAAGCACTTGCATGGCTCAGATCATACTTATACAATAGGAAACAATTTGTTAAATGAAATGAAGAAGTATCCAGTTACTCAGTAATGAAATGTGGTATTCCACAAGGATCAGTGCTAGGTCCAGTACTCTTTTCGTTATATATGCTACCCCTTGGTGATATTATTCGGGCACATGGGGTAGATTTTCACTGCTACGCGGACGATACTCAGATATACGTTTCCATGAAACCCGGTGAAGCACTACCACTTTCTCGATTAGAGGCTTGCATTGCAGATATTAAAGCTTGGATGCTCTCAAATTTCCTGCTCTTAAACTCAGAGAAAACCGAAATGCTGGTTTTAGGTCCTAAAAAACAAAGGGAGAAATTGTGTACATATACTTTAAGTATTGATGGTTGCTTAGTTGTTCCAAATTCAGCTGTGAAAGACCTAGGTGTTACTATAGACCCAGATTTAACCTTTGGCGCGCACATAAAAAAACATATCCAGTGTTGCTTTCTTTCAGTTAAGGACAATAGCTAAAATTAGGCATTTCCTATCAGAAGGGGATGCAGAGAAATTGATCCATGCTTTTGTTACGTCTAGGCTAGATTACTGTAATGCTCTGCTATCTGGCTGTCCTATGTCTTTGCTAAATAATCTGCAGCTTGTGCAGAATGCAGCCGCTGGCATTTTAACTAGAACAAAGAACTGTTCTCTCTCTCTCTCTTTTTCTACATTCCGCCGGCGGGGCTCATGCCCCGCATCTCGAGAGTTGCTGTCCAGCTTCCTGTCCGTCGCCGCTTGCCCCTCCCTCCCCACCACCGCTGCCAGCTGATCCTGCCGCCATCGGCACCCGGTTCCCCACCATCATTGCCGCCACATCTGGACTGTCATCTAGCTGCTGCAATTTCTACTATCATGGATATTGGCAGTCAGTTTTGACCATGCTGGTCATTAAATAAGATCTAGACCCTGAGCCGACCAGAGGAGAATGGGTTCCCCCCTTGAGTCTGGTTCCGCCCAAGGTTTCTTCCTAGTTACCTCAGGGAGTTTTTCCTTGCCACTGTTGCCTCTGGCTTGCTCTTGTGGGGGTTGAGGCTGGGTTTTTTCCTGTGGAGCTCATTGTGACAACTCATTGTGAAATGCGCTATATAAATAAATATTGATTGATTGATTGATTGAGCTGCAACAGCTGAAGAGACCGGATTTATAAACCTTTAATTCCAAAAACATATCAGTGTCATGGTTAGTCACTTAAAAAAATTACAATAGCCTCCGAACATGCCTCTAGTCTACACTTTGCAGACAATGTAGTTTACTGCAAACACTTTTAATTATAATATTAATAAGAAAAATAATCTCTGGTAGGCTAATTTCTTAGTAGTAGGCTATCTATTGTTTTATTTCTGGCTAAGATTCCTGGGAAATATGCGTTGTCCAATTAAGCTTGTTAGCCAACGTTAGGGCCGAAACATAGCCTACCTCAGGCAAATACGCGAACGTGGATGCTTCGAGCTACGCGAACAGTTTTTCTTTTGCCATGACATTTGTGAAAGTCAAACTGGAGTAACAGATTGAAAGTTGTTTATTGTTGTTGCCTGCTTATAGCGTCCCTCACTGCAACGCTCTGGTTTGTCTTTCACAAATGTCATGGCAAAAGAAAAACTTCGCGTATTTCCCTTTTTTTAGGCTGTACTAACTATTTGGGCTGTATGTCTTTCTTTCAGCTAGAATGTGTTTGCGTCTAGCCTATTGTGCATGCATGTCTCCACATAGACTTGGTTAATTAATTTACATGCTTCTTCATGATCCATAGTTCAGGTGGTGCCGTTCATTGTATTTCATTAGACATTAAATACAGCTCATCTACAAACTCTTTTAATGTAATTATGGGCTATCAAGAGGAGAAAATATGTTCTCATTCTCGTCAGTAGAGGGCGGTATGGTTACACTAATTAGAGGTCTTCACGGGTCCACCCGAATACCCGAGCGGGCACGGGTCCAAAATTCTGACTTGTCTCACGGGTCAGGGTCGGAACTCATATAATAGCCGCGGGTCTCGGGTAAGCACATGTGAAACTGATTTGCCCGTGAGGACCCGATCACATTTTTATTAATTCTGTAGCCTAATATTATATTCTGTAATAATATTCCATATTATATTCTGTAATATTGTAATATAAAAAATAAATAAACCATGTCGTCTGCTGCTGAGCAGCGCGTGCTTATCGTCTTTCATACCGTTTCTCGTAGGCTACTGAAGGAGGCCGTTCTCAACAGATCCCACCATGCCAGACGATTGTCTTAGTTTATTCGTTTATTTTTATTAGAACTATGGAAAAACAATTTTTTCGTATTCTATCGCAAATAAAGGCTCATGCTTTTAGTTTCAGGGGCTTAGTTTGTAGCCTATTGGTTTTCAATTTCATGCTATTTTGTCGGCTACAATTTGCCATGCATAGGCTAATTTACGATCTGTAGCCCATTTTTTCCATTATTATTATTATTATTATTATTATTATATTACTAATATTATATTATATTTATACAAATTTTTGAAGAATGCAAGTGTTATGTTGCACGTTAACTGTGGATCCATCGTTGGCTGAATAAAGTTGTACTTGTTTCGTTAATGTTATTGCCCTATAGCCTTATAAGTAGGCTATCTTAATGTTGTAATCAGACTAACATGATTATCACCGTGTTGCGTTTATTAGTCTAATATAAGCTAAAGATGTAGTTTTTAGGCCTTTTAGTCGGTAATATAATAGTGCAGTGCATTCGTCTATTGGAGGCCCTTGGCTATTTTATAACTGATTTCTTCCGTTCTATGAAAAGCTGTATATTTGTGCAAACATAACTTATGTTTCGTTGTGAAAACATCACTATATTTCCCTGCTAGGATTTCTGCCGATTTTGGACTTTGGAATAGACTTGGCATACTGTCAAATTGTATTGAATTTAGGGGTGGGACGATTCAATCTCATAACGATTCGATTCGTTTCCGATTCTTTAGGCAAAGGTTCGATGCATCATAATATCTTACGTTTGACCACGATTCGATTCGATTCGGTTCGATTAATTTAGATACTTTAAAAAAAGTAATAGGCATGCTAATGTGATTTGATACCGATACATTCAGCAGTAATTAAATATTCAATTAGAACCTTACACCAAGTTCACAGCATTATGTTTATTGTTAAGGCATGCCATACATTTTGCAGCTGTCTGCAGCAATAAACATGACTAACAGTGTATTTTCTAAAGTTGCCCTATTTAGGTTATTGTTTTTCAAACAGTGTCAGACATGGTACCCTAATACAGTTCCTTTATTTACAAAATGAAAATGGCAAAATGTATAACAATTACTAAACTGGGGCAAGAAAAATTAAATAGCCTATAGGTTAGTGTCATGCATAGTACTTTCCTAAATCTTAGTACGATCTAGAACTTCGGTGGAGCAAGATGCCCATCCATCCGTAGTTAAAGCTACTCTCGTAGCGTTTTGCAAGGACAGTCGAACAGTTTTCGTCACCTCTTCATACAGAGCAGGTATACATTTTTCACTAAAATGTTTTCTGCATGGTATGGTGTATCTAGGTTCCACGACATTCATTTTGTGAATCGGACAGTTAACGTAGTAATAATTATTTGAACGTAAGACATTGGAAATAGTCTTACTATTTTTGTTTTTTGTCTCTAACGTCTACTTGATTTTGAATAGGAAATGGTTTAAATTTAAATATCAGAAAGCACTTTACAATTAACTGTCTGGACACGGTATGTGTATAAAAACTAATAAAAACAATTATACAAAAAAATAGAACTGTTTGGCCATTTCTTCAGGAAACTCATCAATGACTCCCGAGTTTAGCTTGCTAACCCGCTTGCTGTCCTTCACGTCAATTGTGTATCGTCGGCTCAAATGGTTTATCATGTCTGCGGTGTTGCCTGTGTATCTGATTTCTACTTGGCAGATCTTGCATATTGCAGCGGTTTTGTCAAGTACACCCTCCTTCTTTCTAAACCCGAAATGCTTCCATACCACTGATTTTCTGTTCGGAACATCGCAAGTTTCTGTCTCTTTTGTCGCACTCAGCGAGCACGCAGCTAGCCATTTCTGTCCGTCTCATTGTCGCTTGATTCCCGCCTGTCCCGACTTTCAACTCACGCTTACGTGGGGGTTGGAGCAGAAACATGGATTGAAGCTGGTCAAAACAGTTTTAAAAGTAGTCGTGTCTTAGAAATATATATTTTAAATAATTTTTAAATAAATGAATACATGTGCACATTCATTTAAAATGCGATATTAATCGATGCTTATCGATTCGAATCTTACAGATCGATGCAGTTGTATTTACACATTCGGATCGATGCACCGCGATGCATCGGTGCATTGTCCCACCCCTAATTGAATTGCAAGCGAGAAGACACCCAGTGGTCGACTCGGCACACAGCAGTGTCCGGCAATTGGAATAAATGTTAAAACGGCTTGCCATTTGATGTCTTTAGTGTGGTGTGGTGCTCATTCATATTTAGCAGCCAATTTACATGCCAGGTAGATATCACGTTGTCAATGTTACTAGTACTTACTGGGTTGGGGATATCTTTCTGAATAGTTACTAGAAACTAAAATATAAGTACTAGTATCTAAAAACATTGTACTAGTAAAAATGGAATAGTTACTAGTCACTAAAAAATCAGTACTAGTATCTAATGAATAGTTACTAGTAAGTCTCGAGGAATAAATGTTAAAACGGCTTGCCATAGTTACATGTATGTATTTCAATGTTAACCGCATTTCAGCCAATTACAGTGTGAAAAGGACGAAGAAGAAGGAAGTAGAGACAAACTGGCAGTGAAAGACTGTCTGCAGGAGGAACATGGGGGGAGGTGTAGAAGGGAGGAAATAATAATAACAAGGCTTAGGGTGGGGCATGCGGGTCTGAATGGGGGTCTAAGGGTAATAAAAAAACATCCAGATGGGCGGTGCGGGTATTGTAAGGAGGAGGAGACGGTGGAGCATGTGCTAATGAAGTGCGGGAGGTATGGGAGGGAGAGGGAGAGGATGGTAGCACGAATGAGGGAGAGTGGGGTGGAGTTTGAGATGGGGTTTTTAGAGACACTCTGGGGATGGGGGTTATAGGCACATATTTAGATTTTTGAGGGAAACGGGTTTATATAAAAGGGTTTAGAGGATTTTGTTAGTGTTTTAATTAATGTACTGTAAGAGTTTATTTTCCATTTGTTTGTATTCTTGGTGGTAGTTGGGTGGTTTAATTTGTTTTGTAGGATGTTTATTTTGGTTGGTTGGGTTTAATGGGTTGGGTCCCTGGTCCATACTCCAGTTCGGTAGGTGGCGGTAAAGCTCCTAAAGATGGATGCAAACCGCCATAAAACAATTAAGAAGAAGACGAAGAAGTCTGCAGCAGGAGCCCTCCACAGCTAAGAGCTAGTCGATAGGAGATATCCAAACATAACCCTTTATTGGACGTTATTAGGGGTAGAGGAAGAAGTCGCTGTGAGAAAGGTTTAAGTTATAGCGGTCGTCATTACCGAAGAGAAAGAAAGTTAAATTTTTAATAGAAACACAGCTGCCTTTCGCCTGTTAGCCACGTACATTTCAGCTGTTACACTGGACTTAGCAAAGCTATGTTTTCCCTCAGATAGTGTGAGTTCCAGTCTGCGGTTTCACACCTGTTTTTACTGTGGGAGGAACGGTAGTATGTTCGGTTAAACGCCCAAACGCTTGGCAGGATAACTTCAGACAAGTAAGCTAACGTACTGCGGTGAAGCTATCACGGTGTTGTGTCGAATTCACTCATCTCCCCATATAGAGATAATTCACCAAGTTTCATTATCTTACCACCTTATCTGTCCGTTTCCATAGGGGGAACGGGATCTGACAGCTGAATTTGAACCCATCAGATACCGTGCCCCCTATGATTCTGCAGAAAGGAAGGGCTCACATACACCAAACTAATAGTGGTAACTCATCTCCCCATATAGAGATAATTCACCAAGTTTCATTATCTTACCACCTTATCTGTCCGTTTCCATAGGGGGAACGGGATCTGACAGCTGAATTTGAACCCATCAGATACCGTGCCCCCTATGATTCTGCAGAAAGCAAGGGCTCACATACACCAAACTAATACTAGTAACTCATCTTACCATATAGAGATAATTCACCAAGTTTCATTATCTTACCACCTTATCTGTCCGTTTCCATAGGGGGAACGGGATCTGACAGCTGAATTTAAACCCATCAGATACCGTGCCCCCTATGATTCTGCAGAAAGCAAGGGCTCACATGGATAATTCCCCCTTTGGAAACGGACAGATAAGGTGGTAAGATAATGAAACTTGGTGAATTATCTCTATATGGGGAGATGAGTTACCACTATTAGTTTGGTGTATGTGAGACCTTCCTTTCTGCAAAATCATAGGGGGCACGGTATCTGATGGGGTTAAATTCAGCCGTCAGATCCCGTTCCCCCTATGGAAACGGACAGATAAGGTGGTAAGATGGTGAAACTTGGTGAATTATCTCTATATGGGGAGATGAGTTACCACTATTAGTTTGGTGTATGTGAGACCTTCCTTTCTGCAAAATCATAGGGGGCACGGTATCTGATGGGGTTAAATTCAGCCGTCAGATCCCGTTCCCCCTATGGAAACGGACAGATAAGGTGGTAAGATCGTGAAACTTGGTGAATTATCTCTATATGGTTAGATGAGTTACTAGTATTAGTTTGGTGTATGTGAGCCCTTCCTTTCTGCAGAATCATAGGGGGCACGGTATCTGATGGGGTTAAATTCAGCCGTCAGATACCGTTCCCCCTATGGAAACGGACAGATAAGGTGGTAAGATGGTGAAACTTGGTGAATTATCTCTATATGGTTAGATGAGTTACTAGTATTAGTTTGGTGTATGTGAGACCTTCCTTTCTGCAAAATCATAGGGGGCACGGTATCTGATGGGTTTAAATTCAGCTGTCAGATCCCGTTCCCCCTATGGAAACGGACAGATAAGGTGGTAAGATCGTGAAACTTGGTGAATTATCTCTATATGGGGAGAGGAGTTACTAGTATTAGTTTGGTGTATGTGAGCCCTTCCTTTCTGCAGAATCATAGGGGGCACGGTATCTGATGGGTTCAAATTCAGCTGTCAGATCCCGTTCCCCCTATGGAAACGGACAGATAAGGTGGTAAGATAATGAAACTTGGTGAATTGACTATTTTGGGTGATGCATTACCAGTATTAGTTTGTTGAATGTAACCTTTATTGTACATCACTTTGGATAAAAGTGTCTGCCAAATAACTGTAATGTAATGTAATGTACTGCTACTAATAACAATAATGTTTACTATTAATAATTAATTCACTTTATATATAGCGTTTTTCACACACACACACACACATTCGTGTATATATACTGTGTGTGTATGTATATATATATACTGCATATATACATGTATCCATATACATATATATACACACACATATAAAATGCAAAAATATACTTATGCCAGATAAAGAAAATAACCGTAGCATCACGTATCTTTTAGCTACCACTAACGTTACCACTATTCGTAATACCACCATCATTAATACCCCACCACATCCTCTTCTACTCGTAGGAATAATAATGACAGTAGGCTACTAATAATAATATACTCAGACAAGGTCAAAATAACTGTAGTATGACGTTTATTGTATATCTTACTCATAAACAGTCTGATCATGTTCATTGGGCTTCATATATATTTTATACAGTCGGTTATGTAATGTACACGTTACAAGACTAAGCGAACGAATGTTTTTACTAACCAAGTCACTGACACCATACAAACTGACGACAAAGCCACCAGAACACTTGCTGCTTTTCTGAACGTATTTCACTGTTTTACGTATAGGCTGACATGCATATCGCGGCTTCTGATCTTAAGATTTCCTAGTCGCAAAAGAACAAATCGCTTAAAACGTAGCCTATACAAACTGAGATTCACGTAAGTGGCACGAGCATTCCTCCCTGGGAGCGAGCTGATTTCAGGTTGCGCGCACATTACGCTATTTCCTGAAATAACTGCGCAGCAACGCTAGGGGAAACATGATTTCGTGGGGGAACAGAATTCGACACAACAACTGGTTCGGAAAATGACGGTCAAGCTATCACGGCTTAAAATGTACGTTCGCAAATATACAAGAGATTGTACGTCCTGCGTTAGCTGGAAATTAAATTGCTCAGAGAGAAGCAGCGAGTTTTGGACAACGCAGAATCTGCCTTTTTTTCTTTATTTCGCAGAATTTTAAACGTTTACACAATTGTCACAATTATGCTTTCAATTAAAATTTCAAGAAAACTGAATATACTACGATGTTTTGTCATACATGAGCAACGGGGTTGGTATGAATCGCAGGTTACACAAGAAAACTAATATTTGAAATAATTTAACTCCCAACAAATCAAACCGCTATGTGTACCATATTGGAGGCCCAATTTCAAATCAAATCAAAATGTTTGTTGAAATAAATACTATTACTATAAACTAGATGTGCTATAGTCTATTTTCAGTGAATATCAGAAAAGTTGTTGAAAATTTAATAAATAATTAAGCATCAAAGTTGGTACAGTTTACCATTTGAATGTGGAAAACCGCTATGGGTACCATATTGGAAGCCCAATAACTTGATCAAATCAAAAAGTTTGTTCAAGAAAACACTATTATTATAAACTAGGTGTGCAATAGTCTATTTTCAGTGAATATGAGAAAAAGTCGTTGTGGGAATTCTTAATAATTAAGCATCAAATTTGGTACAGTTTGCTATGTGAAGGGGGAAAACCGCTATAAGTACACATGGAACAGAAGGGCAAAAGCTCGCTTGATATTGATTTTCAGTATGAATGCAGACCGTGAAAGCGGGCTTTCACAATCCTTCTGACTTTTTGGGTGTTAAGCAGGAGGTGTCAGAAAAGTTACCACAGGGATAACTGGCTTGTGTGGCGGCCAAGCGTTCATAGCGACGTCGCTTTTTGATCCTTCGATGTCGGCTCTTCCTATCATTTTGAAGCAGAATTAACCAAGCGTTTTTGCTTGTTTTAATTAATGACTTAAAGACAGTGCTTTGTAGGCTATGGGTGAGTAACTTGGCATTTTTGTACATTGAAAATGTTTTTTTGTCCAGATTCCAATTTACCGTGCACTGATATGTGTTAGATGAATGTAAAATTTTCATTGGAGTGATACAAATGACAATATTTTAGAAACAAGGTTAATTAGGCCCCCCTGTGTATGCTGGTTTTCGTTCCAATCACAATGACAATCCCAGAATTTTAACAAGCTGTTATGTTTTTTAAGTAGGGGCATTTCATGTTTAGAGGGATTATTTACCCGCTTAAAACCCCTTTGTGCAGATGCCGAATTTGGTCAATTCTCATCGATGTAGGGGGTGTTCTATTTAAAGGGTAAGTACACCCTAGCTGTAAACGTGTTTGAATGCCTTATAATGAAACTTATTTATGCATTCTGTTATTGCAACAATTCTGAAATAATATTGTAGATCATAAGAAATTGCTAGAAAAGCGTCTTTGCGCTGCACCTAACAGTTGAAATTTCCTTTCTGCTCCTCACACTGCCCCCACCCCAATCGTGATGTCAGAGTACCTCTTTAGAGGTACCTCTACGTCATATGTATAATTGTTGTCGCCTACAACGGAAACAGCCGGCACCTGATTGGTTAGACCCACTGTTACTTTTCGGCTCCACATTTTTAAACTGAAACAACATGACGTCCTGTTCAACTCTCTTATTCCAACTAAATAGTCCACTAAAATATGTTTCTTAAAATATTTCAGGTGAGAAATAGGCCATGCAGTTGCTGAATCTTGATTCATATTTGATGTGCAACTTCTAGTTTGATCCGAGTTATACAAAATAATTTGTACAATGTACGTTCATTTCTGCAAATGAAGATGGACACAGCTCCTCCGCCCCTACCCCTTTTCTTGCTCACCCCACAATGTATTTTTCTGAATTATGTAGTAGGCGGAGACAGGCTGAGACAGTGGGTGTACTTACTCTTTAAGGCTTTATAACTCCAGGTATGAGCATCACAGAAACTTAGAAAATGGCTTAACTAAAACTTAGATTAATTTTCAAGTGGGATTTTTAATCAAGCTTAGAATCAGTATTGGGGGATAGATAGCTATGGGTCCAAGAACCTATCCAAAACCATAAAATTAATAAAATATTTTTGTCCATTATATAGCATATACATTTGCCCCTTTAAGGGTTGTTTCGCCTGACTTTTTTCCCCATAGAGTTCTATAGAAAAATGAGTCAGGAGAAATAACCCTTGCAGTGATCCATCCACATCTACTCCGTATCTGGCAACAGAGTGATGGTTTAGGGCTTGTTCGATAGCTCAGACCCTTGATGACTTACAGCCATTTAGCCAGCCATGTGTTCCATACTGTACCAGTGTAATTTACAGTCCCTAGTCTCACCCCCCAATTCCCATAGAGATCCATTGAGAGTGTTATATCGTGCAGGACTGCAGACTGTCTCCGAGCAAGTCCAAGCTGGTCTGCTGAGGGTTCTTGAGGTACCTACACTAGAGTTAATGTTAGCGCTCTCATCTCGCTGTGAGAAGGCGCAGAATGATACAGCACTGACCTGGCCTCAAGAGATGTGGACAATACACTGCCTGTTTTAGGCGGTGATAATATATTATGCACTACTCCGATTTCCTGTTGTAATACATGTCTCTGGTCTTCCCTCTCCATGGTGCGTGGGAACTGGACAAGAGTCTGTATGGCATATTATGGTAGCAGTGCAGACGTAACTTAACAGGGCGAATGATGAATCTAATAGTTGTTTATATCTATGGTACCAGCCAGCTTCTGAGCCAATCACAATCACAAGTATATATGTATGTGAGAATGAGTATGAATTATGGCCTAAACGGCCCCTCATAGGAAAGTCCCATATTCACATTCTGCTAAGTGGTTACATAAAGAGAAGCAAAAAATATTTTCACTGATCAAATTAAAGATAGAAGTTGAAATAATAGGTTCCTAATTGGTGAAACTGAGGACACATGGCCACTAAAACTAACCACTTGGAAGATAATGAAGAATTCAAAGACAACGAAAATGACAAGCCTGAATTGTGATTCCTTAAGTTTAAGGAAGAAATGATCAAATATCTTAACCAGTTGTGTTCAAAGACCAGTTGACCCTTCACTAAGCCCCACTCCGCTTAGTTGCTGTTTCTATGTCCGTCAAGCTTTCTGTGCCCGTCAAAGCAAACATCGCATTCTCAACCATGAAAGTAGGCTACTACCCTTTTGGAAAAATTCAACTTCAATTTCATATTTGTAGTTTAAATGCTAGCTGAAATGATTCAAACTAGATTTTATGATGCCAGGCAGAATTATTTCCATCACAGCGTGCTGTGTCATTTGCTAGCTACCTGTGACAGTGGCAAGCTAATGTTACAGACATCAGCAGAGGGACTAGCTGGCTTGGCTATGCAACAAATAGCAAACCTTATCTCATTCATGAAGACAATGTTATTATCATCGGTTTGTTTACGAGATGGAGTCTGGTAATGTTATTCAACGTTGGCTAACGTTTTAAAAATAGATCTGCAAACACTTACAGTTGAAGTCAGAAGTTTACATACACTTGAAGGCATTAAAACTTATTTTTAACCACTCCACAGATTTCATGTTAGCAAACTATAGTGTTAGCAAGTCAGTTAGTACATCTACTTTAATATCACAAGTACAGTGGGTCAGAAGTTTACATACACTGTGCCTTTAAATTAAAAAAATAATACAACAATACATACTGTATTTCTGGCAGCAGAGTGATGATTTAAGGCTTGTTTGTCAGACCCTTGATGACTTAGATCCATTTAGACAACCATGTGTTCCATACTGTTCCAGTGTCATTTACAGCTAAATCTAGTCCCACCCCCCAATTCCCATAGAGATCCATTCAAATGCAGAGACGTTATAGTATCGCTTGTAAGAGTACCATAAAATAGGATATCTACAGTCTTTTGATGTTGTTGGGTCACAGGCATCAGGAAGTCAAGGCATGCAAAGGATATGTGACCAATTTTTTTTATTTAAAGGCACAGTCAACTTAGTGTATGTAAACTTCCATCACCTGTATGTAAACCACAGTTCCGACCCCAGACGCATGTGGTGTGGATTGCACTCCATCACAGACTACAAATGGAGAAATAGCAGTGATGCCCAGCCCGCCGCCTCTCTTCCTGACGAGCTCAACACCTTTTACGCACGGTTTGAGGCGAGCAACACCATCCCTATTGTAAGACTAGCTGAGGACCAGGATGACTGCACTCTGTACCTATCTATGGCTGACGTGAGGAGAGCTTTTAAAAGAGTAAACCCTCGGAAGTCACCAGGGCCAGATGGCATTCCAGGCCGTGTCCTCAGAGCGTGCGCTGACCAGCTAGCGGAGGTATTCACCTCTATATTCAACCTCTCCCTGAAACAGTCTGCAGTCCCCACCTGCTTCAAACAGACAACCATTGTCCCCGTACCAAAGAAACCTTCCATCACCTGCCTGAATGACTCCATCATCATGAAGTGCTTCGAGCGGTTAGTCAGAACCCACATTTGCTCCTCCCTTCCTGACACCTTGGACCCCCTTCAATTCGCATACCGTCCCAACAGATCTACGGATGACGCCATCACCCTGACAGTGCACACCGCCCTCTCCCACCTGGATAAGGGTAACACATACGTGAGGATGCTGTTTATAGACTACAGCTCAGCATTTAACACAATTGTGCCCGCTAAGCTCATTCTCAAGCTCAGGATCCTGGGTCTTAACACCTCCATTTGCAACTGGATCCTGGACTTCCTAACGGGCAGACCCCAGGTGGTGAGAATGGGTAACCGCTTCTCTGCACTGACCCTGAGCACCGGAGCCCCTCAGGGCTGCGTACTCAGTCCCCTCCTGTACGCCCTGTTCACACACGACTGTGTGGCCACGCGCAGCTCCAACGCCATCCTTAAGTTTGCAGACGACACCACCATCCTGGGTCTCATCTCCAACAACGATGAGACCGCCTACAGAGAGGAGGTCAGCATCTTAGCAACATGGTGCCAGGACAACAACCTCTCTCAACGTCTGCAAGACTAAGGAGATGATCGTGGACTTCAGGAAGCGACAGGGGGGGGGGGTCACGCCCCCATTCACATCGATGGAGCTGAAGTGGAGAGAGTCTCCTGCTTCAAGTTCCTCGGTGTGTTCATCAGTGATGACCTCTCCTGGTCCAGGCAATCGGTCGCGGCAGTAAAAACTGCCCAAAAGCGCCTATACTTCCTGAGGAGACTCAAGAAGTTTGGCATGTCTTCCAAAACTCTCACCAACTTCTACAGGTGCACCATTGAGAGCATTCTCACTGGCTGCATTACTACCTGGTACGGCAGCTGCTCCGCTGCTGATCGCAAGGCCCTTCAGAGGGTGGTGAAGACAGCGGAGCGCATCATTGGCTGCCACCTCCCCTCTGTGCAAGGCATCAACCACACGCGATGCCTTAAGAAAGCACGGAAAATTATAAAAGACTACAGCCACCCAGGCTATGGACTGTTCTCGCTGCTGCCGTCTGGTAGACGTTACCAGAGCATACGGGCACGGACTACCAGACTCACACACAGTTTTTTCCCCCAGGCCATCAGGCTTCTCAACCAGCAACATTAATCTCATTAATCTCACCTCATTGTATGCTCTAGCCACTTATGTACATTCAATGTACATCACCTTAATTTAATGTACATGTCTATCGGCACCTCCACACTTTATATTTATAATATTTAATACTCTTACTCCTACTGTCCATATCTGGAACTGCTCCTAGTGTTTTACTGCTATGTATATGTATGTTATTCTTGCCCTTATTTGACTCTTTTTAACAATTTAATATATATATATTTTTTGTTTTTGTTTGTTATGCCTACTACATAGTTGTTGCTTGCCATATCCTAAGAATTTCATTGTTCAGAATGACCTTGTGTTATACTGTGCACTTGATAAATAAAAACACTTTGACTTTGACTTCTGACCCACTGGAATTGTGATATAGTGAATTAAAAGTTAAATAATCTGTCTGTAAACAATTGTTGGAAAAATTGTGTCATATCCTAACTGACTTGCCAACACTATCGTTTGCTAACATGAAATCTGTGGAGTGGTTAAAAATAAGTTTTAATGACTTCAACCTAAGTGTATGTAAACTTCCGACTTCAACTGTACATATGGTCTTTTATATGATTTAGTAAGTTAAATGAATATCCGAATAAGACCAGTTTCAGCACAGTAGCTAAGTTAACTAGCCAACTAACATTAGATGCGCTCGCTTTGGCTTTGAAATGCCTAGCTACAACAGTACAGTATTGCTACGGAAGTGGACATTTCTTTGTATTAAATATTTTTTTTTAGAGATGAGATAAAATGTACTGTTTCAAATTAAATGGCTCAAGCTAGAGTTTGATATTATTTCACAAATCTATTAAATGTTCCAATACTTTGTCTATTTAGTGGTCATTACGTCATTACATTATTCATGTTTTTATTTGACCAACCTTTAAGTTGGAGGTGGTCAGCATGTAACTGCAGCTCCACTATCAGCAGCAGTAGTTGCACAGACAGCAGCAGCAACAAGTGTTTGGGTACTTGTTAGAGATCAGTGATTTTCGTTCCTTCTTTTAAAGTTTAATTTATTGTGTCCCTTTTTATATAGAGCTAAACAGTAGCTATAACAGCTCACGTCTGTTAAGGATTTTGATTTTGATATATTTTAAGTCAATTGGCTACCATTGTGTAGCTAGTTTCTTTTTTCAGTTATGGTAGCTATTAACACCAAAATAATATTGATGTTAACTAGCTTTTTACTTTGGAGCAATGGTATTCAATGAGTGCCCGTTGTCTAATAAGTTCCAAGTGCAGACGCTCGAGCCCCAAAGTTGGACCTCTTGCTCCGCGTACCCTTTTTGGTTCGTACTAGCTGCAAAGCAAACCCCGACCGGGTGACCCGGAAGCAGCTCTTCTTGTACGGTAGCCTTCAAAATCTGCCAAGACCTCCTAAAATTTCAAGCGGAAGTTTACAAATGGCTGTATGGCGACTGAAAATAGTTCTATAAATCTTTAAGCGGTTATTTAAAACATGTTTTAAACGTAAATGTAAATTACAAGACACCAGTGACGACTCGGTGAGTTTCCTGTCTTTGAAAACAAGAGTTTATGATGCTTTTTGAAGGATTTTCTACATGCCCATCCAGATCCATTGTGTAAGTTAGCTGTGACATGAGCAACGAGCAATATATCGCAAGACGGCACAGATTGTCAAAATGTTTATATGGACCATTGTATATGATCGTAAATAACCTTATAACAGGGCTTAACATGCGAAATACCAAACTTCTGCTTGAAACATGCAGAACAGAGTCACAGTTGATAATAGTGCATAACCTTACTACGAGGCGCCGTTCTGGACAAAAGATGCTCAAAAAACATGAGAGGAAACAAACGACTTTTGCGTGAGAGAGATCCAGTTATCCTGTGAGAAAGGTCCAGTTAGCTTGCGAGAGCAATTGAAACCCTGCGAGAAAGGTCCAATGGTCAGCACGCGCAATTGAAAGTGGCTTGCGAGAGAGGTCCAATGAGTAGCGTGCACAGTCCACTGGTCAGCGCGCACAAATTAAAGTGGCTTGCGAGAGAAATTGAGGTGGTTCTCTTCACTTCCATTAATTTCATGAAACCCAGAAAACATACCTCGAGCACATCTAGAACCCCATCGACACGGAACGTTATGTATTCTGCTGTCAAGCTGCTGTCGTAGTTAAAAAGTAATATTTTTTTCTTATTTCCAATTGATAATAACCGTTTTCTGCAAAATCATAGCTTCATGTGTAAGTTAGCTCGACTAACCACTTCCTGTTTTTTTTTACAATCTCAGTAACGTTACCTTTATGAGAGGATTTGTTGAACAATTTTGGAACCGTATAGTGCAACTAGGCATGTAACCCCTCTAGAGCAATGAAAATACCGGATGTTCTTACATTTAAATATATATAATATATATTCTTTAAACCAAACGTTCTTTTCCGATATGGTGAATACCATCGGCCTATCGTGCCAATACGGTTTGCCGTTCATTAAGACTACCAGAGTTAAGGAGTTAAGTTACCTGAAGGTCAGTGAGCTGGTTTGGATAAGGGTTAAATGGGGAAGGTAAAGTTACCTGAGGGTCAGTGAGCTGGTTTGGATAAGGGTTAAATGGGGAAGGTAAAGTTACCTGAGGGTCAGTGAGCTGGTTTGGATAAGGGTTAAATGGAGAAGGTAAAGTTACCTGAGGGTCAGTGAGACGGGTTGGGTCTGGGTACAGGTAAAAGATGATGCCGTCTATGGCTCCAGGCAGGGTGAGTCCCCGGACCAGCAGTACCAATAACATCACGTAGGGGAAAGTAGCAGTGAAGTACACCACCTGAGAGGAAAAGATGCTCGAGTTCAGAACAAATCCACACCGCCTCTGTTATTGTTTTTCTTTAGTTTGCAGGCCACATTATTGGTGACTATGAAGCCATATCACCTTTCCTGTGGACTTAACTCCTTTCCATACGCAGAAGAAGCAGATGATCCAAGACAGCAGGAGGCACAGGGCGAGCTCCCATCGTATAGTTCCCAACTCATGCACATTACCGGAGATATTCAGCACTCGTCTCCTGGAAGATGAGATGGCACAACATCCATTTACCTGGGATAACTAATTTCTGTGGAATTCATCTCTGTGGAACTCATGTCTGCAGAACCTATCTCTCTGGAACCTGTGTCTGTGGAACTTGTCTGATTTTTACCATTTGTAACAGGATTATACCATACGTCTCAGAACCTTATAATACTGGTAGGAATAGGTATAAACAGGTTAGATAAGCATCCCAGTAACTTTATTTTATAGGAATATCATTACATGTTTGAATAAAATGCTAATTGATGGCATCCAAATTTGCCATGTTCACTGGGTTGGATTCAGATAAAATTCTGTCAATATTGTTTCCAACATCCTATGTATACCACACTTTTCTCAGGTACAGATTCAAACATGGGGAATCCAAATAAAGGTTCAAAATCCATCCAGGGACCACCCAAACCCTACTGCAGGCCCACCCCACAACAACTATGTAGTACAAGTTCTCTATGCTCCAGAGATTTTATGGAGATACATTTTGAAGCATAGCTTCTTCAACATTTCTTGAAAATATTAGGATGGTTATTTTTCTCTGTCCTGAGTAATGAGTCATTGAAGTATGTCAATTTCGGTTCCATTATCTATTAGGGTAGTATCTGTTTCCGACCACTAGATGCCGCTGTTTTTACTGTCCACTAGAATATAATTGGTACTGAGGAAAGGAGAACATACTAGAATGAATCAACAGGTTAATTGGCTTCAGATAAGGTTCATTAACACTCAGTGAAAGAGATTGGCTCCGGCTTCTCATCCTCATGGGTTGAACATTTGTGTTGGTTTAGAATGGATTGAGGGTGTGGCTTCTTCATTTCAAGTTCAAGTTCAAGTTCAAGTTCATTGTCACTTTACAGTTTACACAGGTGTAGACAGAGAGTGAAAAACTTTATGTGCAAACGCCCGACAATGAACAGCAGTTATAAAAAATAAAAAATATGTTAAAAATCTAAGTTAAAGAGCTATGTCAATTAAAATATACAATGTTCAAAACAGTAAGTAAATAAAACATTAAAAATAAATTGAAAGGAGCAATATATATATATATGTAAATCAATGTGATAAATTATGAATTGCTATAAATTACAGTTTCAATACAGTGCAATAAGGTGTGCAAAAGAACAAGTTATCGGAATTATAAGTTAAATTATTTAAGTGCGGCAGGGATTCAGCAGCTTGTTCAGCAGCCTGATGGCCTGACTGTGGAAGTTGTCTCTGAGTCTGTTCGTGTGGGTCTTGATACTGCGGTATCGCTTGCGTGATGGTAAAAGTACATACAGTTTGTTGCTGGGGTGGTTATTGTCCTTCGTAATTCGTTTCGCCTTGGCCACGCACCGCCTGTTGTATATATCAAAAAGGTCTTTTCAAAAAGGTCTGCATCAGTTGGACCATACCTGGTGAACAAGCAATCAATCAATCAATAACCTTTATTTAAACTCGAAGGACACTGAGGTTGCCCTCATTTACAGTGATGTCGAGTAGAAAGCAAACCATTATTGAAAGGTAAATGCTCCTGAACACATTTAGTTTTGATCTCTCCATTTTCGATTGTTTTCTATAAGGGTGTTTTTATTATCTGGTTTATAATAGTAATTGTTTAATGAGTTTAATTAAAACCAGCCAATTTAATCTAAACATTATATTACAGGCATTTTAGCAGGCGCTCTTATCCAGAGCGACTTACACAACTTTTTACATATTATCCATTTATACAGCTGGATATATACTGAAATGATTCAGGTTAAGTACCTTGCTCAAGGGTACAACAGCAGTGTCCTACCTGGGAATCAAACCTGCAACCTTTCGGTTACAAGGCCAGTTCCTTAACCATTATACTTACACTGCCCCCTAGACCATTACAAATGTTCAACCCATAAGGATGAAAATCCTGAGCCAATCTCTTTCACTGAGTAGTAATGAACCTTATCTGAAGCCAATTAACCTGTTTCTTGATACATTCTAGTACGTTCTCCTTTCCTCAGTACCAATTATATTCTCGTGGACAGTAAAAACAGCGGCATCTATTGGTAAGAAACAGGTACTACCCTAATAGATAATGGAACAGAAAATGACGTACTTCAAGAATCATTACTCAGGACAGGGGGAAAATAACCATCCCCATATTTTCAGGAAATGTATTAGGAAGGTTGAAGAAGCTATGCTCCACAATGTATCTTCCTAAAACCTCTGGAGCATAGAGAACTTGTACTGCACGGTGGTTGTGGGGGTGGGCCTGCAGTAGAATTTGGGTGGTCTCTGGATGGATTTCAAACATTTATTTGGATTCCCCATGTTTGAATCTGTACCTGGGAAACATTTCTGTTTCCGTGGACCTAATGCTTGGATTTGCTTAATTAATTTATTTTGGGTTTCCGTTGCTTTTAACAGGGTTTTAAGGCAGGCTTGTCTGACTGTCAAAAAGGCAGGGCAGTATGCACTTTGCTTTAGGGCAGAAACCAAACCATGCACGAACCGCAAGTTGGTTATGTCTTGAAAAATGAACCTGATGTTAATCACCTCAATTATTAAATTGCAGTGCTGCCGAGGGCTGTGACGATTATGAAATTTAGAATCACAATATATTGTCACAAGAAATATGACTACAGTAAAACCTTGACATACGAGTGCACTAACTTACGAGTATTCCGAGTTACGAGCCGTTGCTCGGACAATTTCTTGCTTCGCCTTACGAGCCTAGACCCGAGTTACGAGCCGAGCAAGCGGAGCGAGCTTAGAAATTTCAGAATTTATAGAAAAGAAACATCCAGAAAAAGTGGCAACTGGTCGTGCGTTGGCGTTGTGTAATGACACTTGCCTAACGCATTTCCGAAGAATTCAGAAGGGAAGGAAGAAACAAACCACCATGGATAGTTTTTAATCGAAACGCCCTGCAGATCAGTCAGAAAAGCGCGACGAAAAAGCCAAAAATCAATGAAAAAGATGCAAACGTCACTGATGAAGATGAAAACATCACTGACGAAGATTAAGTGTAAGTGAAGAATAATAATGTAGCAATTAAGTTTAGAACCAGTTTATTTCTTTATATTCTATTTTATTATCTTTGTATTATGTTTTGTATTAATTATTTATTATTTATAAATACATTTTTATAACTACGTAACAAAGAAATGAGGGTGTTTTTTTGGGGGCTGGAACGGATTAACGGTATTTCAATTAATTTCAATGGGGAAAATTGATTTGATATACAAGTAAACCGAGTTACGAGCTCGGTCACGGAACGAATTCAACTCGTATGTCAAGGTATTACTGTATATACAATATAATTTTCATTTGTTTCTTATTGTTGTTACAGTATTGCCTCATAACAAATGTTCTAATGACAAACACTATTTTATGGTTGATTTATTTATCTAAAATAGATAAAACAGTACATCACATAAAATGTAAAACTTGGCAAAAATACAGTGCTTCACTCTTAGGCTGCTATTGCCTCGTAAACGATAGAAAACAATGCATGTTTTATATTGAATGAACAACATTGTATAAGACGAAATAAAGTGCCTCACTCTTAGGCTATTGCCTTGGAAAATTTGTGAAACAATCGTATAATTAAAGAAACATGTTAAACTAGCCTAGCACTATGTTCACAACTCGTCCGTTGTTTTTACGTACCCTAAATCCTTAACGCAATCCCCGCCCCAAGAGCAACGCAGCGCCATGACAAATCTGACTGAAACAACTAGAGAAAATACCGTCTGAACTCGCCAAATAAGTAAGCTGGAGTTCAATGAAAAATCGATCATAGGCTTGTCCCCCACATTTTTTCCTGCTTCTCAGCAGTGAGTGAATCCAGTAGCCTATCATTGCCTGTGGTGGCGAGCAGAGCAGGCTTCTTCTAGAGCGAGTAGCAGAACTTGTGAGTCTTGGCTCTCATGTTAAATGAAAGAAATAGCCTCGACTATTTCCCAAAGCAAGCTACGATATAATGTCATAGTGTGCGGAGAAATAGCCTACCGTCGATATAAAGATTAATTCTGGACAGAGAATAGCCTATGTAGAATTATTTGCCTAATAAAATTTGAATAAGTTTTTATAAGACAAACCTTTCAAAATGAAAACGGGTGTCATTTAATACTGTCTGTAAACATAATTTTATTAGTTTGATGGAAAATATGATTGTTTACACATTGGTATCAAAGAAACAAGAGGTGAAATTAATCTGTTTTGTACTTCCGGCTATTCCGACGGTCCGTTAGTAACGCAAAATTTTGGAAAAATTCGAAGGATCCGTTAGCCAGCAGAACCCACGGCCACAAAGGTCCGTCAATCCGATGATACGTTGAGTTGTGAACATGGCGTAGGCAGTCAGTCAGATGCATGTGAGTTTATTTGAAAAAAGGAATGACAGGCAGACAACACACTAATTAGCATATTGCGAGTTTATTAAAATAATCGTCTTCAACGTGATTTCTTGTTTAGACGATCATTGGCACAGCCCTAGTGCTGCCACGTGACAACTGACAACTGTCCTGCAAGTGTTTTTACACAAAGAAAACAAGAAAAATTACAAAAGTATACAATGTTGATGTTTACATTCCTTGTGTGTGCGTGTTTTTTTTTTTTTTCCTGAAAGGTGATTTATTTGTAAACACGCTGCATAGAACAATAACTCAAACCCACAAATCCACGACCCTAAAGCCCTGGGTAAAAATAATTATTGAGATATCATTCCATGTTTCTGTTTATGAAAACCATTTCAAGAACTTACTCCCAGAATTCCTTCAATGGTGAAGATGTGTTAACTGAAAATGTCCAGTTGCCAGAGAGGTTCTTCTGCTTATGTTCAACACAGGAGTCTATGGGGTTTGGATGACAAGAAATTAATACATACATGAGTAATTATAGGCTTACAACACAGCTGCACCTTTTACAAAATAGGAATACATGGCAAATATAGCTGCAAGCGGGGGGGTTTGAGCCCTTAAAAGCCTAAAGAAAGTCAACTATATAAGACATTTAAGAATATAAAAGAAATACGACATGCAGCTATGCAATGATACACATTCTACACAAATGAAGAATAGTTCCTGTTTAACATTGAAAAACAATGGATGTCAAAGCGAATTTTTGTGAATGTAGTCAATTGACTCGTGTAGCGAGTGGCTAACTTTTGCGTACATGTACATCAGAATGCTCTAGGTTTGCGATGGGAGGCAGTGGTTATACTGGACAACAGGAAAATGATCAAACCAGAGACCATGGTGTGAGACTAAAACCTTTCTCAATTTTCTTAAAAAATTTTAAGCAATAATCCATTTTTGTATAAAAAAAACAACAACATGTACACGCATGCGCATGTAACACAATTTTACAATCAATCATATATTTCCCCTTTTTTCCCTTTTGGGGGGATTATACCCTTCACTCTGCCAGATGAGTACAGTGTAATATCTCAGTTATTTAACTTCCCTATTTCCTATTTCATTCCTAATTAACTTCTTAATGCCAACCGCCCTCTAGCGGTAACACGGGTGTTACGGAAGTTATTAAAGTACATATCTAATTAATTTAATAATATACACTACCGTTCAAAAGTTTGGGGTCACCCAGACAATTTCGTGTTTTCCATGAAAACTGACACTTTTATTTATCAAATGAGTTGCAAAATGAATAGAAAATATAGTCAAGACATTGACAAGGTTAGAAGTAATGATTTTTATTTGACATAATAATTTTGTCCTTCAAACTTTGCTTTCGTCAAAGAATGCTCCCTTTGCAGCAATTACAGCATTGCAGACCTTTGGCATTCTAGCTGTTAATTTGTTGAGGTAATCTGAAGAAATTTCACCCCACGCTTCCTGAAGCACCTCCCACAAGTTGGATTGGCTTGATGGGCACTTCTTGCGTACCATACGGTCAAGCTGCTCCCACAACAGCTCAATGGGGTTGAGATCTGGTGACTGCGCTGGCCACTCCATTACAGACAGAATACCAGCTGCCTGCTTCTTCCCTAAATAGTTCTTGCATAATTTGGAGGTGTGCTTTGGGTCATTGTCCTGTTGTAGGAGGAAATTGGCTCCAATCAAGCGCTGTCCACAGGGTATGGCATGGCGTTGCAAAATTGAGTGATAGCCTTCCTTATTCTTCCTTATATAATTCCTTTTACCTTGTAGAAATATCCCACCAGCACCAAAGCAGCCCCAGACCATCACATTACCTCCACCATGCTTGACAGATGGCGTCAGGCACTCTTCCAGCATCTTTTCACTTGTTCTGCGTCTCACAAATGTTCTTCTGTGTGATCCAAACACCTCAAACTTCGATTCGTCTGTCCATAACACTTTTTTCCAATCTTCCTCTGTCCAATGTCTGTGTTCTTTTGCCCAAATTAATCTTTTCCTTTTATTGGCCAGTCTCAGATATGGCTTTTTCTTTGCCACTCTGCCTAGAAGGCCAGCATCCCGGAGTCGCCTCTTCACTGTAGACGTTGACACTGGCGTTTTGCGGGTACCATTTAACGAAGCTGCCAGTTCAGGACCTGTGAGGCGTCTATTTCTCAAACTAGAGACTCTAATGTACTTGTCTTCTTGCTCAGTTGTGCACCGGGGCCTCCCACTTCTCTTTCTACTCTGGTTAGAGCCTGTTTGTGCTGTTCTCTGAAGGGAGTAGTACACACCGTTGTAGGAAATGTTCAGTTTCTTGGCAATTTCTCGCATGGAATAGCCTTCATTTCTAAGAACAAGAATAGACTGTCGAGTTTCATATGAAAGTTCTCTTTTTCTGGCCATTTTGAGAGTATAATCGAACCCACAAATGTGATGCTCCAGATACTCAACTAGCTCAAAGGAAGGCCAGTTTTATAGCTTCTCTAACCAGCAAAACCGTTTTCAGCTGTGCTAACGTAATTGCACAAGGGTTTTCAAGGTTTTTCTAATCATCCATTAGCTTTCTAACGCGATTAGCAAACACAATGTACCATTAGAACACTGGAGTGATGGTTGCTGGAAATGGGCCTCTATACACCTATGTAGATATTCCATTAAAAACCAGATGTTTGCAGCTAGAATAGTCATTTACCACATTAACAATGTATAGAGTGTATTTCTGATTAATTTAATGTTATCTTCATTGAAAAAAACAGTGCTTTTCTTTCAAAAATAAGGAAATTTCTAAGTGACCCCAAACTTTTGAACGGTAGTGTACACTGCTCAAAAAAATGAAGGGAACACTTAATCATCACAGTATAACACCAAGTCAATTAAACCAAACCGGTCATGCTGGATGATGTTGTTGGCAGGGCACTAGCAAAATGCAAAACTAGAGAAAAATCAGTCAGGAAGGATAAGGAGAGAAATGGTCTGTGGCCACCACCTGCAAAACCATTTACTTTTTGGGGGTTGTCTTGCTGTTGCCTCTCCTGTCCATCTGTTGTCACTTTCATTTGCACCAAAGCAGGTGAAATTGATTCACAATCGTTTACGCTTCCTAACTGGACAGATCGATATCCCAGAAGTTTAATTGACTTGGTGTTATACTGTGTTGATTAAGTGTTCCCTTAACTTTTTTGAGCAGTGTATAATAAACTGCTCACCTCAATATGTTGATTAAATATCCTTAAAATATATCCATTCCTTCTGGGAAAGTGGTTTTTAAGCCCAAAACGTTGAGTTAAAACTTTGTAAATAACGTTGGAAACTACGACCTAATTCCCAAACATGTACTGCATCTTGATGTCACAACATAAACAATGTGCTGGTAAACTGTTCCGCTTAATTGTCTTTCACAAAACTTTAGTCTGAAAAAATGTTATACCTTTAGGCTTCAAGAAAAAATACCCTTCACTCTGCCAGATGAGTACAGTGTAATATCTCAGTTATTTAACTTCTCTATTTCCTATTTCATTCCTAATTAACTTCTTAATGCCAACCGCCCTCTAGCGGTAACACGGGTGAAAAACAGAGAAACGCCTGAATAACTTAGACATAACTAACCAAAAACTGTATGAAAGAGACTAAAGTAAAAAGCTGAAAAACAGCCGTTACCCAATGAATTATGCTTTACTAATCGGAATGTAGCTAGCTATGCTATAAGCTAATCACTCTGCTGCCAGAAATACAGTAGATATGGATGGATAGCTTGAAGGGTTTCTTCTCCTGACTTATTTTTCCATAGAGTTCAATAGGAAAATCTGTCAGGAGAAACAACCTTTAAAGTGATCCTTCCATATCTACTGTATTTCTGGCAGCAGAGTGATGGTTAAAGGCTTGTTTAATACATTTAATACATCAGACCCTTGATGACTTAGAGCCACTTAGCCAACCATGTGTTCTATACTGTTCCAGTGTAATTTACAGCTAAATCTTGTCTCACCCTCCAATTCCCAAAGAGATCCATTCAAATGCAGAGCTGTTATAGTATCGCTTGTAAGAGTACCAGCAAATAAGATATCAAGAGCCTTTTGAAAAGGTTGCTCCCTGTATGAAAAGGTTGGTTGGCCCTCTCTTTTAATGAGGCGTGATAGACATTGGTTTTTATTTATTTTTAAAGCTCTCATCGGTATGCAACCACCTTATATTACTTCTCTCCTAAAAAGGAACACTGGTTCATAGCATACCCGTTCCAGTGAGGTGCTCATGCTCAATGTTCCCCGGGCTTGTTCTAACCTAGGTATGACTGCCTTCTCTGTTAGTGCTCCCCACTCATGGAATGCCCTGCAAAGCACTTTAAAAATGGACAGTCTTCCGTCTGTTGGACATTTTAAAACTATGATTGCTGAATTTTGCACCTCACAATGTAATTGTTTTTAGCTGAATTTTCTGTTCTTGTTCTTATCTTTTTAAAATCTTTTATTTATTTTATCATTTTATGTTGTGCCTTTATGTTGTCATTTTTATCTTGTGTTATTTTATCTCTTACTCGACATCACTGTAAATGAGGGCAACCTCAGTGTCCTTCAAGTTTAAATAAAGGTTATTGATTGTTGGGTCACAGACATCATAAAGTCATGGCATGCAAAGGATATGCAACCAAATATAAAAAATATGGCTTTTCTACCAAGTATTAAATACATTTAATTTAGCGTGTTCAATACTTTTTTCCTGTGTCATTTCACTTTATTGCACATAACTTTTTTAAAGAATTGGAACGTTACAATTTCTTTAGCTGTGTAGTTGTATTGAGTTAATACCAATGTCTGGTCAAAATCTCATGTGAATAGCTACATTGGAAATATGTTTGATAATAAAATTGTTGACGTGTCCAATACTTATTTCCCCCATTGTATTTCTTAGCACAATAGGCCTATCTGAAGTGGGAAAAACTAGCATCGACCCGCCTCCACTGTGAGTATTATTTGCTTTCCATTGGGTTTTAAAACGGTCTGTCAAATATTCCAGCCGATAGCCAAGACTCTTATCTTTCAGATAAGCCCTCATTCAACACAAAGCCTTCGGAAGTCACCTAGATACAGCTCTGCGTAAGAGGGAGAGGCACCCGGGCGTAATTATCAAACCAAGATGGCGCTGAGTTTTTAGCTTATAGCATAGCTAGCTACATTCCGATTAGTAAAGCATAATTCATTGGGTAACGGCTGTTTTTCAGCTTTTTACTTTAGTCTCTTTCATACAGTTTTTGGTTAGTTATGTCTAAGTTATTCAGGCGTTTCTCTGTGCAGCAGGTTCTAGCCCGAAGATGTTTTTGCGATCTTGTCTCAGTGACGCAGAGTGGTGTAAGGTAACAGATTTTTTTGCCGGTATACCAGTGTGAATTCACTGTTATGTATAAAACGAATCCCTCTGAATTAAATTAATATAGAGTAATATAAATCAGTAATCTGTATGTTTAAGATCAGCCTATATGTATGTTTATGGGCATTCTAGCTGTATGTCTCTGGTCATCCTGTCTGTATATTTACGGTCATCCTGTCTATATGTTTATAGTCAACCCATCAGTATGTTTATGGTCATTCTGTTCTATATTTGTGTATCTGTATGTTTTTGGTCATCCTGTCTAAATGTTTATAGTCATCTCGTCTGTATGTTTTTCATCATCCTATCTGCATGTTTATAGTCATCCCGCATGCATGTTTATGGTAAGACCATATAAATGTTTCTGGTCATCCGGACTGTATGTTTATAGTCATTACGTCTAAGTTTATGGTCATCCCATCTGTATGTTTATGGTCATCCCATCTGTATGTTTAAGGGCATCCTGTCAGTGTGTTTATGGTCAATCCATCTGTATGTTTATGGTCATCGTGTCTGTATGTTTATGGTCATCGTGTCTGTATGTTTATGGTCATCGTGTCTGTATGTTTATGGTCATCGTGTCTGTATGTTTATGGTCATCGTGTCTGTATGTTTATGGTCATCGTGTCTGTATGTTTATGGTCATCGTGTCTGTATGTTTATGGTCATCGTGTCTGTATGTTTATGTTCATCACTTCTCTATGTTTATAGTCATGGGGCCTCATTCATGGAATGTGAGCAGAACAAACTTGTACATAAATTGTTCGTATTAGCAATTTTGCCCGTATTTTGGCATTCATCAACGTTTTCGTATGTGAGATTTGTTCATCTGTACAAACAAACTTTACCCCTGCTCAGGACCACGCATACCTCATACATAAATTCTAAATGCTTCTAAATGTCAATTTGAACATGAATTTATTGAAATTTTCTGTTAAATTCACATGACAAAATGTAGATTCTGAAATACAAAATGCAAACCTAGCTAATAAATTACGATTGTAAAAAGCAAACATATTAGATGATGCCTATTAATCAATTGTAGGCTATGAACTTGTTTAATTAAGACTCATAACTAGGGGTGTGACGAAATATCGTGACGATATGCATCGTGCAGCTTAAAAATTTGTGCACAAGAGGGCGCCATCAACAATTTATGTTAGTAAAGTTACTTTGACGCACAACACGCACGCAAGACTGCACAAAAGTGCAAGACTATTTATGCCCAGCTAGCTGAGAAAGCTGCACACTTGCAACAGAATCAGGTCGGCTTATTTATTTTAAATGGGGTGTGTGAATTTGTAAATGTATAATTCTAAAATTACTCAAGTAACGTTACATTATTTGTGACCTGCTTTATCAAAATCAGTCGCACTGACCCCCAAACACATTTTGGGCTTTATACTACCTGAAAGAAGAAAATGTAAGCTTTCTAATGATACCAAAAATTATCTCTCTAATCCAAATATCAAGCGAGTTACACCACGTTACATTTGGAATGCCATCAAACCATGTTTTTGAGAACAACGACTTCAAAGTTCAGCCGTGAAAATTACTAGCTATGTGTTAATGTTTCTGGATAGAGCTTGGTCTCATAACGAATTCTGTGTTGTCATGCTATGTTTAAATGCTTCAAAACTATTTTTTTCACTTTGCATTTGACATTAAGACACCGCATATCATGAAAGCCAAGACATTTTTTGAGTAAAATCAGATGAAACCCAATGCATTAGTTTGTAGCCAGAAAGCAGGATAGCCAAGCTACCTCAGTGCCTAGTGAGCGAGTGTTCTCCACTGCGGGTGACATTGTCAATGCTCAAAAATCTGTGCTACTGCCTGAAAATGTTATGATGTTAATTTTCCTGAAGAAGAACACGTCTATATCCTAGACTCGAAACTGGTAATCAGTCTGAATGTCTAGCTTTATGTTGGTATTTTTAAAAGTGCAATTCTGGCTACTACGTAGGCCTAGTAGCTTATATTTTCTTACATTAGTCTTAAAATAATATGTTTTAAGAGGACATTATTTAATTTAAAAAGTACTAAAGTATTTCAAATTTAATTTCATAGTGCAGTTATTTTAACAACAGTATCTTCCATGTATGTTTCATACCTCCCACGATGGGATGATGAGTAAGTCAACTTTCAGTCTTGTTCAGCCAGACTTTGTGGCAAAAATTGTACACCTAGTAAATGTTTTGCCTTGGGAATAAACGAGTAATCTTGTTCAATTAAACATTGTCTTCATCTGAACTTAATTTTGTGTATCGTCCCACCCCTACTCATAATGTAATTAATGCTCCCAGCACTATTTTTCGAAATTGATCAAATTTAAATGCTAACTTGTATGATGTTAAATATGCTATTTAAAACACACATTTGACCAATGAATAAAATTAGCTTTACAGGTTTGTTGCCAGCTTTGCAATGGCTGACCATTGTTGGAAAAGTTGGCTGAGAACAGAAGGCATCTTTAGGATCATGCAAAAGCTTTTTGGATCATCTTCTCTTTTGCAGAACACTGCGGTGAGAGACGGCTGGCTTATTGGTGTAGCTACAGCAAATTGCTACGTCAAATTTACTGTGTCAGACTAACTAGCCTACCTCTTTCCATCACTATATAAAACCACCTCTCGCACGTACAAAACACCAACAAAATGACGCGATTAGTAAATTCATTATTTTGTTTATTTCCAGGCTGTGGGAAAGAACGCAGCCTAGTGCTTAATTTGGCAGATAGAGGCAATAATGCGCTTGTCTCATGCAGATAGGCTTCCAATTTAACAGCTCGTGTGACAGGCGATTCTGCATTTCCTGCATGTCTTACATTACCATGTAGGCTACTTTACTATTTACTTTATGACACCGGAACGGACAATAATAAACAATTTTCTACCCCTGATTGAACATCTGCTAATAAAACTTTGATTTCAGTGTCAAAATAATTATTTCTTTTGCTTTTTCTGGGCCATTTTAACTTCGTATGGACCTTTAAATTGAAGTGACAACCCCCATATAAGGCAATTCATGGGCGTGGATTTATGCTAATCAAAAAATAACGTGAACATACCTGTCGTTTACGTGTATAAAGATATGTACGCGAATATGAAACAATCTGCCTTTCCAACACGGTTTGATGAATCCGGCTGTAACTTTTTTTGTACCAACTCGTTTCGTACATAAATGTACGCGCATATTTAGGAACGCGTCATGAATGAGGCCCATTTTGTCTGTATCTTTATGGTCAGCCTATCTGTATGCTTTTGGTCGTCCCGTATGCATGTTTACGGTCATTCTGTCTGTACATTATACATTATACATTACATTATAGGCATTTAGCAGACGCTCTTATCCAGAGCGACTTACATACTTCTTATTACATTTATCCATTCATACAGCTGGATATATACTGAAGCAATGCAGGTTAAGTACCTTGCTCAAGGGTACAACGGCAGTGTCCTACCTGGGAATCGAACCTGCAACCTTTCAGTGACAAGTCCAGTTCCTTAACCATTATACGACACTATGTTTATAGTCATCTTGCCTGGATGTTTATGGTCATCCTGTGTCTATATTCATGGTCATCCTTTCTGTATGCTTATAGACATCCTGTCTTTATTTTTATGGTCACACCTGTATATATACCTGGATGTTTACGGTCATCCCGTCTGTATATTCATGGTCATCCTGTCTGTATGTCTATTGTCATCCCATCTGTGTTTATAGTCATCCTGTCTGTACGTTTACATAAATTTATTTATTTATTATTATCCTTTATTTTTACAGGTAGTCTCATTGAGATCAAGATCTCTTTTACAAGAGAGACCTGCGAACAAAATAAAAACATGTACAATTAAAATTAAAAAAAATTTCTAAAGGAATAAGAGATTCTAGTTTAAAAGGTTTTTTGTGATTCATTCCAATTATGAGGGGCATAATATTGAAAACCTGTTTTGCCCAGCTCATTATTTATATGTGGTGTATCTCTAAGGCTAAAAAGTCCTGAGACCTGCTACCATAGTTACTGGGTTTAAACATAATTAAAGATAAGAGATAAAGGGGACGTTTCTTCAGCAAAGCCTTATAAATAAATACAATGGAATGTAGTTCCCTTATCTTTGATAAAGAGGACCATTCTACTTTTTCATACAATATACAATGATGCGTGAGAAATTTATCCCCAGTGATAAAATGCAATGCACTGTGATAGTCTGCATCAAGGGGCTTTAAAGTGGAAGGGGCAGCGTGCATATACAGAATGTCTCCATAATCAAATACAGATAAGACAGTTGACTGTACAATAGTATTAGCAAAACAGAAGCATGCTTTATTTCTGGACAAGAAACCAATTTCAGCTTTTAGCTTTTGAGACAGATGTTCCACATGAGTCTTAAAGGAAAATCTACTATCAAGCCAAATTCCTAAATATTTATAAGATTCTACACTTTCAATTTGGGTACCACAAAGTGTATGAATGCCAATATTAGATGTATTTCTCAATAGATTTCTTGAAAAAAATAAATAATAATTTGTCTCATCAGAATTTTAAACAAGCGTGTGGTTAATAAGAGTTAACTGAAAAGAATCAAAGGCAGACTGTAAATGGGTAATAGCCAGGTTAAGCGTGGAGCCAGCGGCATACACAATTGTATCATCCGCATAAAAATGGACTTTACATTGCGGTGTTGGGAATACCATGTTGTTTATATAAAGTGTGAATATAAGTGGACCAAGAATACACCCTTGTTGGACACCTTTAGCCATTGACAGCCTAATGTGAAACACCTTCATGCACACTCGTCTTTACCTGAGTCACGTTTATTTGCAAGGCATTTCTGAGAATCGTAGCCTATGCTAAAATTAGGCTAATAAAGTGCAGGAAACTTTATTTTGGTCTACAGCATTTAGATGTAGCTTTTCTGAATTTGGCTATGGTAGAATTTAACAACAAACGAACAATACAAGAAGTGAGCTTCATCTTAATAGGCTAATTAGGCTACCCTTTTCATTTTCTCATATCCCCCATCAATTTGCTCACTGTAACCTAAGCTATATGTAAGCATTAAACCAAAACGAGATGTGGATTACACGGTTTTAACGCACAATGTTGTGGCGAAGAACCAAGCGGAGGGTGGTTGCCTCAGCGGAGTGCGTTTAAACCAAGCGGCATATTTGAAGCTTTTTTTCCCCAGTGGCTAAAGAGTGAACTGTAATGTCTGGTGGCAAAAAGAACTTGAAACCCCGCCCACCCCATTGTCAAAGGCGAAAGCCGAAAAAGAGGCCAATGTTCTTTGTGAAAATCTAAAATCAGTATTTTTTTTTACACCAGAAATTATGGTTTAACTAGTTAATCCCATCCCGTCTAATGTCTCCCCAGGGTCCAATTCTTTTAAATAATCGTGCCAATATTTCTAAATTAGAGTTTATGCAATAAAGTGCATGCAATATGGATTTTCACATGACTATATAAGGATTTCCGCATCCTGCCTGGGACAGTTCTTCAGTGACATAAGTCAGACCACAGAAGTTCAGTGGTAGGTGTAATGTTAATGCTGTTTTTTTATTCCGATTAGATTTCACCATTTTTTTAAGTCCAAACATGTCCAATGTGCTGTATTCAACTGTACTAATTGCTATTCCAAGGATTCTTCCAGTTATTTCGGTAAGTACATTTAAGACCCGCTGTATCACAATCAATCGGCCGTCATAACGGCGTATTTTCTGATAAAATAGGTTTTATGTCAAAATGCGTTTTTTGACCATTTTGGGGTTTCAACTTTACCCATCTAATTTATCTAACGGTTATCTCTCTCACTAGCGACCTCTCTATCGCTCTCACTTGCTATCTATATCATTTGGTAGCTAGCTAGCATCTATTTATCCGTCTGTCTCTATCCATCTATCTTGCTAGCTAGCAATCTGTGTAACTTAATGTGATCTTTCTCACTAGCTAATGTTAAGTTTATACTGCACTGCTAGCAAACTTCACAAGTTGCGTAATTTAATGTTAACTAAACATCATTTAGCTAATAGTAACGTAATTTAACTATGTTCACGTACACACTCAAAATAAAACCAAATATGTACCGGATAGTTTATTTGCTGTAATGTCATATCGATTGCCTTCAGATTTGCTAAGGTCACGTTAAGTTACAGACTGGGCACCTTCACATTTTCATGCCGTGATTCATGAGCAAGTTCTGTGCTACAGAAATAAACGTTAGACGTGAATCAGAGTTTGTTGAATAATGTTAGCTAAATGGGGAAATCAGTAGTTAGATGAGCAAAACCAAGCCAGGATTCACTTGCAAGCAAACATGCTAATGTTAGGATATGCTCAAACTATTAATATTTTTATGACGTTTCAGAATTTTATCTGGGTTATTGTCACAACCTTTGCGTGTTTATGAGTGCTTGTGTAACATTTCTCACCTACAAATAAAAATATTAAAACCGGTGAGCTGGGCCGGGACATCAGCGGTTTCTTTACTAAGGTTAGGATTTATTTACGAGCCGCAATATTTTTCTATGGCCTCGACTCTTTCTTTAGCTACAAGGCAGAGAGACCTTTTACCGTGGGCATGTCTAACGTTCATCTAAGGTTAGTCTACAATGGATTTTCGTTCCAATGCGCTTGCATTGGTGGAAAATAAATGCAATGGCAGCGTCCTGGTTTCGGTTGTCTTGGGCTTCATGCACCACTGAGCACAAGTCATAGAAAATGAATAGGTGACGTCAGCATCACTGCGTCCATATTTTTATACGGTCTGATTAAAACTGTATAATCCACACCTCGGGGTGTG
Source organism: Ilyophis sp. 1 JC-2022 (assembly GCA_022702515.1). Lineage (NCBI taxonomy): Eukaryota > Metazoa > Chordata > Actinopteri > Anguilliformes > Synaphobranchidae > Ilyophis > Ilyophis sp. 1 JC-2022. The sequence continues at coordinate 1,710,868 of CM040402.1, read as the reverse complement.
TCTGTATGTTTATGGGCATCACAACTATGTTCATGATCATCCTGTCTGTATGTTTATGGTCATCCTGTCTGTATTATTTATGGTCATCTTGTCTGTATGATTCTGGTAATCATGTCTGTATGTTTATAGTCGTCCCATCTTTATGTTCATGGTTATCCCATTTGAATGTTTATGGTTATCCTGTCTGTATGTTTATGGTTATCCTGTCTGTATGTTTATGGTTATCCTGTGTATGTTTATGGTCATGCTGTCTGTATATTTATGGTTATCTCATTTGGATGTTTATGTTCATCATCCCTGTATGTTTATAGTCATCCCGTATGCATGTTCACAGTGATCCTGTCTGTATGTTTATTGTCATCCTGTCTCTAAGTTTAGGTAAGCCTGTTTGTATGTTTTTAGTCATACTGTCAGTATGTTTATGGTCATCCCGGTAATATATATATATATATATACACACACACACACACACACACAGTCAAGCCGGAAAGTCTGCCCACCCCATTCACCTTCTCCACGTTTTATTACATTACAGACATATTCTACAATAGATTGAGTTCATTTTTGTCTCAAAATTCTACACAAAATAGCCCATAACAACTAAGTGAAAACTTGTTTTTAGAAATCTTTGCAAATGTATTAAAAATCGAAAACTGAAATCTCTCATTTACATAAGTATTCATACCCTTTGCTTGAACATATTTTTAAAGTATCATATTTAATATTTGGTCGCATATCCTTTGCATGCTGTTACTTCATGAAGCCTGTGACCCATCAACATCAAAAGACTCTCAATATCTTATTTCCAGGTACTGTTACAAGCGATACTATAAGCTCTCTGCATTTGAATGGATCTCTATGGGAATTGGGAGGTGAGACTAGATTCAGCTGTAAATTACACTGGTACAGTATGGAACACATGGCTGGCTAAATGGCTGTAAGTCAACAAGGGTCTGAGCTATCGAACAAGCCCCAAACCATCACTCTCTTGCCAGATATGGAGTAGATGTGGATGGATCACTGCAAGGGTAATTTATCCTGACTAATTTTCCTATAGAACTCTATGGGGGGAAAAGTCAGAAGAAACAACCCTTAAAGGGATCCATGATCAGTTTATGGTCATGCTGTCAGTATATTTATAGTCATCCCGTCGCAATGTTTATGGTCATTCTGTCTGTATGTTTTGGTTTCTTGAAACTCTGGACCTGGAGTGACAGACATGCTCCTGGGTTTTTCCCATCCAAGATCAATTGTACAGTTTGAGCAATTATTTGAGCAAAAATTTAGTTGCAGGTTTGGACGGAAGAAAAAAAAAAACTGAAAAATCTATAGTCCTTTTTCAAAATGTTTATACACACCCCCTGGGTCAATGTTCGAGAATCGTCTCGTACCTGTGTTCCAGCTGTTTCTGCAGCTGGCCCAAGGGAGTTCTGAGTTGAGTGATGAGAACAGGTAGAAGAATGCCCAGGCCAGAATGACGATGTAATAAATGCTGGAGTAGAAAACCACCACCTGACTCCCAAAGCCTATTCCTGGCAGAGTAAGAAAACACAGGCATGCACCATCATCTCCTTGACGGTAGTTCACAGTTGACATTGCAATAATAATAATCATTTATTTTTGTTATTATTACTGTTGTTGTTATTGTATTCATTTATGAAATATTATTTGATTAGAATTTCCCATGCCCAAGGGCCGTACAGAATAAAAAACTAAATTAAATAATAACAATCAATACAAAATATTAATGAACAAAAACTTCGATGACGTTTCTGTAAGCACTTACTGTATGTAGCATCTGCTAAATGACTGTAATGTATCACTCACCTCATACACCACCATATTCTTATTACAACAAGGGAAATCAAGAAATGCTGTACAATTTTATGTGACAACTGTGTGACTTAGTCAATACAGGTTTCTTTCAGAAATATCAAAAGACTGCAGTCAGTGTACAGATAAAATATAAAAGGCATCGATAGTAGGGTTTGGCGATGTCTACTCAAACGTGACATCACGATGTGCACATCCATCGTGATTGAAGATGACGTCCTATTGTGGTTTGTTTTAATTAATAAATTATTATAAAATACAAATTTTCATTATTTTATAGGCCAATTGTTTATATCAGGTAGGCTATTTGTTTAACTTGTGTTTTATCTATTCTAAACTAAATATGAATCATTATTTCATGGTAACTGCAGTGAACAGACAACACAATGGCGGAGTTAGACTTGGTCGCGAAGAAAGGCACAACTTTGCCAATCTGGCAATATTTAGGATTTAGGACTAATGCACAACGAGACCCGATACCGTTTCCGTGACATGTTAGCCTAAGTTTATAATTATGCAAGTAATTTTAAGTAATTCTAAGATTATTCTGTGAAAAATATTTTCGATATTAGGCTTATTGTCTCAATGCGGCTATTCAAACACGTCAATGCGCCGGAGGAGAGTTGGAGGGGGGCATTTGTGATGAAAAAAAGTAAAGAAGTCGCACCTAATAATTAGGCTATATTATTGTAACAGCGCAGTAATTATTTTGCCGTTATCACAGTAAATTTGATGAAATCGTTGAAGTCGAATCCGAAGGCATAAGTAATGGCTGCTCATATTGAATGCACTACGCACGGGCTATTGAACATCATTCAAATGAGATAATGTTCGCTTAGCTATAGGTAAATTCGCTCCAGTTTGCCAATGTGAATTCTTCACAAATCTTTAAAAAAAAAATTTTTTTTTAAACGAGGGATACAATATGGGAAAAAACTATGACAGGGACTAATTATATAATTTGACATACAAATATAATACCAACTGTTATTTTTGATAGCCTACATTTTTTAAAAGTGTACTGTGCATTGCATTACTGTTATTTAAACAAACATCACGATGTCTCAACCATGTCTCAACCATCGTCGATGGCTATCAATCATACATCATCCATCGAGCCAACCCTAATCGATAGCAATATACCATTTGTCTATTGCACGGATTCCCATTGAAGTAGGACTCACATGCACACATCTGGTCATCATGGAGAAGAATTATATAAATTGATGGTGATAATCTCGTCTCTGAATTTTCATTAAAAATGTCTATTTTAAATGTGACTTGGCAATATTTTGGAAGCCATCAGACTGTCAGTGAAAACACAACAATAAGAACTTGCAAGCAGTTTAATGTAACTGCTATTCACAGCACTATAGCTTAATTTGTTTTCAAATGGTTGACATTATTAAATTGAAAACTTAGTTTAAGAGTATAATGAATGACCAAATACTTGTATAATCCTAAGAGTAAAAACAACATGTTTACTTGTATCTACATTGATAGACGTATTTTTGTAGGCCAATTCGCCTAGTTTGTTCCACCATGTTCCCTCGGCAGATTCCCAATGCTTTTTTCCCATAGGGATTTGTATTTGTGGCAATATAAGGTCTGTGGTTAATATAAGCCTAAGAGAGTTTCACGTTTTGTTAATCAAAATAATTCCGCATTCAGCTACTAATGTTAGTGGAATTCTCTGTAGCCTATTAGCTATCTCTGCTATAACCTCCTGGTGCAAAGAAAATTACCACAGCTGCCAAGATTGCTTATAATACGTACGCTACTTGGGCTTATTGTTTCCGAAGTCCTTTTGAAGTCGCACGTTGCAGTTTTTTTGGGGCTTGTTTAAATCTAGACACTTTGGAATATTAACAGAAATGTATATTGTTTGGAATTGTAACAAGCAATAGTTTTTTCACATTCAAACATTAGCTAGCAGAAAATAAACCACCACAAACCTGGGGGGTATTTCACAAAGCAGGATCACTGAGTTCGCTAGATAACGAAAAAATCCGGAACATTTCTTTTTACTTCAGTTCATGTGCCAGATTTGGGAGGGTTCTGGGCTTGTTACACCCCCCCCCCCCTTCGGTCTTAAGTAATGTCGCAGTTGTTTTAATGTTATTTTAACTGCACGATATTAAGATGCACGCACAGCCTCCTGTCACACACACAGGGGCGTGCACAAACATGCATAAAAATGATCAAGATTACATTCTGAAATGGAGATTCATATTTTTCCACAAAAATCTTCTCTACCGGAATAGAAGCACACTGTCCCTGGAATCACGGGACTAGTGACCAGGATGCCAGTGCCAATATTTTGCTCAACTGAGACATTCGTTGCTCCTGCAGCCAAACTATCAATGGAAACTTCAAACTGTGTTTTATCTTTATTACGACGTCCGATTTGTGACAACTTTGCCGAATCCAGAGTTTCAAAGTGTCACTATTGTCCCCTAGCAAGTCCATTTAACAAGAAACCCCCCACCCAGTCTATACCTACCCATGTGTGACATAGTGGACATTAGCATCGATGTGTTCATAAATATATTTATTCATCATTTAAAATTTGAATTACATCATAGCAACAGGATAAACCCAACAATAGCCTGATCGTATGCCAAAAAAGCTGTGAAAAGCCCTGCTCACTCAAATGCAAAATAAACATGTGAAATTATTTCTCATTATACCAGTCTTTCTACTATGAATATTTGCTACTAAATATGAAATAAATACATAATCCTACCATTGGTTTTACACAGAGATGTTCTTTTCAAAATTCAGTGGTCATTTATTGTCTGGTACAATCTGTTTGAGAAACATAAAACACTTTATACCATTATTACACTATCTGAAACGTCGACTCGTAATACCCCCCAAGCCCCTCATTCATTACAGTTCATTCTGGTTTAATTGTCGGCTCTTTTATCCAATAGAGTACATTATAACCTTAGCAACGGTATATGCAATGTCTTATTGGGAGCTTCAAACAATTAATGACAGCCCAGCGTAATGGTTTTCGTTTATTTAAAAAAAATTTGTTTTAGATTTTTTCCCATTTTCTCCCAATTTGATAGCCAATTGAACCCCTATTCTAATTAAATTCCCCCCGTGTAGCAACTGCTAGATAATCACCGATACACAACCCTGTCAGGAAGAAGGGCGCCTATTCAGGGCGTGACTCCTCGTGCTCCTGACCATGATTCCAACTCACCCAGGGCCGTTTTGTGCGCAGCGATTTTTTCCGAGCCCTGGGCGATTTTTTCTTCTGAGCATGCTCAGATCTGGCAGGACTGGGGATCGAACCCCTGAAAAGTCTGCGCCTTAGCCTGCTGCACCACCGCGGTGCCCATGGTTTTCGTTTTAACGCGGTCTAGTATTACGCAAGCTCTACAGAAAACACATTCACCAACGGGAGTTTTCCCTTCCCGATATGTAAGTAGTACTGCTTCTAATATGCAGTTGGTCTTGCTGGCTGCATAATTATGTATGTTAGTTTTTCCACGCAAGCACTGTTTTTGCATTTTGAGTGCAATTCACATACTGTAGTGCAATTGTTAATTTTATGTTTGACGTAAACTACCGATTTTCATCGAAGATGGAACATTTGTCAGCATTTTGCAGATGGTGGAATACTATTTTATTTTCATGTTATCATACATAATATAGGCTATGGCGTATATACTTGACACAAGAATATCAATCCATACTTTTCGCGACCCAAACTAATGTCATTTTAATTAATTAACAATTCATTGTTAAACTGCTGACAATAGCCATGTTTTTATAAAAGCAAATACCCCCTCTTTTTATGCCTGAGACGCCGGGGGGCTTGCCCCTATTGACCGCTGCCGTTTCACTGTGAGAGTGATAGAGAACGTAAGAGAGAGAGAAGCAGATACGATAGTGTATTTTAATATAGCCTATGGGCGCGCACACACACGTGCAGCCAGCTAATGCAATGCTACAGATGTTTCGCAGAATCGCAGCTACTGTATAACAACTAGGCTAGATGCAACATGTAGCCGAATCAATCTATTTAAAATCGAATCTCTCAGACGGAGACTCTCGCCACAATCCTCAACTCACTGAGTAAGCCAGGCTAGCGAATATTATATCCTAAGCAATGCGTTACAGTTATCAAGAAGAGACAGCATAGATTGATCAAAAAAACTGACCTCTCTTTCTTGCTGTGTCTCCGTGTTTTATATGGCCAAAGCAACCAATCAGATATTAGAGAAATATATTATTTCGATGTGGCATTTCCGTGCCCCCCCCCTCGACAAGGCCCTGATTACCTGGGGACCGCATGTGATTAAGGAAACCCCCCCCCCCCCCCACTCTGTGTTTCGTGCAGAGCATTCGCACAGGATAAATAATGTCTGTATTTCACTCGAATGTAGCCTACTGATCACATCCCAAGGATTTTCACCGGATTGAAATGTAACATTACTTCCACATTGTCAGATTGCTAAGAGTTATTTCTGCACATTTAAGGCAGGATATGCAGATTGGTGTGTTGACGGTGGCTATAGGGTTCGATACAATTCACTTTCAATTCAGTCAATTCCGGAGTAGGTTTACATTTAAAAACTTTTGGCATAAGAACTGCATGCAAAATGTTGTCAAAAAATTTATAATTTCCACCGCAGCATCCATAATTCTCAACCCAGAAAGATGCAGAAAAAGACGTGAAAAAAACAACATACCCTTGCGGGAGAAAAAATATCACCCAAAATTACTGAGATGCTGATTCACACGGGACTAATAGGTTACTATCAGATGGCCTTTGTGTTTTGCAAAATATGGTAAGGCAAGGCAGCTTTATTTATAGAGCGCATTTCATACACATGTGCAGTTCAATGTGCTTGACATATACAATAACAAGATTAAAAAAGGAAATAATTAAAATACATAAAATAAATAAAATAAGGATAAGGCAAGATAAGGCAATAAAAGAGTAAATAATCTAAAATAATTAAAATAAATAAATAAAAAGATAAGACAATAAAATTAGCAGCAGAAAACAGAAGTAACTGAATAAAAGCAATATTATATAAGACAATTAAAATTAGACCTTTGTGGGGCTACTCTTAGTAAAGCAAGTCAGTGTTCATAAGCCCTACAAAACAAGAACGTTTTGAGCCTGGATTTAAAAGTTGCCTCATTTGGGGCGTATCTAAGTGTTTCTGGAAGTTTGTTCCAGGTGTAGGAAGCATAATATCTGAATGATGCTTTACCATGTTTTGTCTTAGGTCTGTAAACAGTTAGTAGTCCCTTTCCAGATGATCTAAGGGTTTTTGATAGTTCATAGGGAATAAGAAGATCTATAAGATATTTTGGCCCCAAGCCATTTAGGGTTTTATAGACCAATAAAATACATTTTAATTAAACTCTCTGGTACAATGGAAGCCACTACAAAGATTTGAGGACTGGTGTGATGTGGTCGTATTTTTTAGTTTTTGTGAGTACCCTTGCAGCTGCATTCTCAACACGCTGTAGTTTTCAGAGGGTTTTTTTTAGGAAGGTCGGTATAAAGCCCATTGCCGTAATCTAGCCTACTAGAGATGAAAGCATGGATAAGCTTTTCCAGGTCTAGTTTGGATAGTAGGCCTCTAATCCTTGCTATATTTTTAAGGTGGTAATATGCTGACTTGGTTAATGAGTTAACCTGGTTTTCAAAGTGCAGATCAGCATATAAAATAACACCCAAGTTTCTGGCCTGATTTGTAGTCTGTAGTGATAAAGATTTTAGATAGGCACTAACCTTAATTCTCAAATTTTTATTGGGACCAAAAGCAACTACCTCTGTTTTGTCCTTGTTGAGCTGGAGAAAGTTCTGGCACATCCAGTCATTTATCAGTGAGACACAATGACATAGGGAATCAATTGGACTATAATCAGAGGGTAAGAGGGCAATATACATTTGTGTATCATCAGCATAGTTATGGTAGGCAGTATTGTTGTCCCACAAAAGTTTTATAATAAATAATAAATAAGAGAGGGCCGAGCATTGATCCTTGAGGAACTCCACATGTCATGTTAACCTTCTGGGAGACAAAGTCATCTCTATCTTGCAGGTATGACCTGAACCAGTGAAGGACCGTATCAGATAGTCTGACCCAGTTTTCTAGTTGATCTAATAATATAGAACGGTATCAACGGTATCAGATGCAGCACTTAAATCCAATAAAACCAAAACTGATATATTTCCAGAGTTAAGACTAATGTCGTTAACCACCTTAATTAGTGCCGTCTCAGTACTGTGGTTTGGGCAAAATCCAGATTGGAAGATGTCAAAGGAATCTTCAGTCTTAAGGAAACAACTTTCTCAATGACCTTACCTATAAATGTAGGTTTGATATTGGTCTGTAGTTATTTAGAACAGACAAATGTAGAAGGCTCTTTTTTAGTAGGGGTTTAATAACTGCCGTTTTTAGACAAAGGCCAGATGAAATCGAACAGTTAACAATTTGTAGCAGGTCTTTGGATAAATAATTGAAACACTATTTGAGAAACACAGTAGGCAAAGGATATAGACAGCAGGTAGATAAACTGAATTGCAAAACTATTTTTTCAAGGGTATGAAAGTCAATGGTCTTGAATTTAGACATTCTTATTGAGGTCATTCCAGCTGGATAAAAAGTTAATATGTTTTGTGCTGGCTGATTTATAGCACTGCTAATGGTTTTAATTTTATCTATGAAAAAGTCTGCGAACTCATGATATTTACTGGCCGATAAATGTTCAGGGGGAGTTGACACTGGAAGACTAATCAGCCTGTCAACAACTGAAAATAGAACACAAGCATTGTTAGAGTTATTTATTATCACATCAGAGAAGTAAGATTTTCTTGCGTTTTTTTAATACAAGGTTGTAGTTATGCAGGTTTTTTTATAAATGTTGTAGTGGATGTAGAGGCCTGATTTTCACCATTTGCGTTCTGCTTTCCTACATTCTCTTTTCTGGGCTTTTACAGAAGCTGCATTTCTTCATAGGAAGATCAACTTTTCCTTTGCTGGGGCAATTGTGTTAATGATATCTTCAATGTTTGAATTAAAATTATTTAAGAGTTGATCCACAGAGGTTGATGTAGAGGGAGGGATCAGTGAAATAGCCTTAATAAACATTTCAGTAGTCTTCTCATTAAAATGAAATTTTTTAACTGTTGCAGGTTTAGTAGGAGTCTGAAGAATAGTGGAGATATGAAAGAACACAAACAAATTATCAGAAAGTGCAACATCAACTACAGATACACTAGAAATATTAAGACCCAATATCAATAACTAAATCCAGAGTATGCCCTCGACTGCAAGTTGGTCCTTGCACATGCTGTGATAAACCAAAAGTTTCCAGTATGATAATGAGTTCTTTTTCATAGTTGTCCAGTGTGTTATCAATGTGAACAATAAAGTTGCCAGTAATAACTAAACAATTATATTCAATCGAAGTGAGAGAAAGTAGCTCAGTGAAATCATCTAAGAAATTGCTGCAGTATTTTGGTGGCCTGTAAACTGTTAGAAATAAAATTTGTTGAGAATGCTTTAGAAGGAATGCAAGTTATTCAAAGGAGACAAACTCTCCGAAATGTACCTGCTTTCACTGAAATATATCTTTACAGAGAGCAGCTACTCCACCACCTTTTTTGACATCACGGCTGACATTGAAAATATTAAATTTAGGGGGGCTCAATAAGAATTAGGGATGTGCGCGTTTAGTCGACTAGTCGATTAAACGTTGCTACCCTCGCTAGTCGGCACCAGAAATACTAGTCGGTTAAACTTATTATTTTATTAATGTACACATTTAAATTACATATTGACATAATTTGCACTGAAATGTCATGTTTTCCTGGTCAAATGTTGCTTTATAAAAAAACGAGCATCCGTTACTAATGTTAACAACGCCGGATTAAAACTTTTTTTTTTTAAACGAAGGAAAAAAACACGTATTAACAACGCATTAGCCTGTTCGCCCTGCAAGTTAAACCAGCGAGGTGGAAAGAGTAAGTAGGCCGATCGCGTTGTTTAATAGCCCAATAAAACTAATCTAATGTCACATCGATCAGTAGGCCTAATTGTTATTTTTTGTGGGCCTATTATTGGTAGTTTTTCTGATGACCGATTATTATTTTTTCTGTATTTGCTATGCGATCGCGTTCACCCAATGAAAATGCCGTTGTAATAATCAGGCACATTTCCTAAAAATGTTTTGTTACGTTGAACATTGTTTTCAATAAATGTTATTTGTTAACTTTTATTTAGTGAGTTGTCATGTTTTGTAGGATAATGTGCAATGTTCATAATGCGAGGCGCAAAGTGCCACACATTTCAGCGGCGTTTAAAATACGATTTGGTTATTGAAGTATGTGATTAACGGTTTCAAATGGCTCTTATAATATACGCAATATTTTTTCGGACAATGTTTAACCTTATAGATTAAATTGTGCTCAATTTTGACTGTTTTCTGAGTGTTTTCTTACTTTTAGACTAGTCGACTAGTCTAAGTTTAAACTTCCGTTTAACCGTCAGGGAAATTAGTCGTTAGGAACATCCCTAATAAGAATAGCTGCACTATTTGTATTATCTAACCAGGTTTCAGTTAAGAACATGAAATCAAGATTATGTGATGTGAAAAAGTCATTGATTAGAAATGATTTATTCCCTAGTGATCTTATATTGGAAGATTCCATGGGATTCATTTATTAACCTAAAAAAAGTCCCCAGGTAAAACTAGTGCAGTGCAAATAGGGCATTAGTGTTATGTTCTCAGTTCTGTCTGTTTTGTATTTGTATACATTGTATACATTTTCATTCATGTATTCATTGTTTTGTGCCTCTGTATCTGCGAGTTTCTGAGTATCTGTTGTTTTTCCAGAGTCTTTGTTTCCGAGTTTCTGTTAGTTTTTGTGTTTGTTTTCCTTGTCCGTTCTTTTTGGTTTATTTTTCTGCTTTCTTGATTTCCCGGTTTTGAATCCATGCCTGCTACTGGGTCCCTCTTTTCCACCCGCCCTTACAGAAGGAACTCGCCAGTTGGGACCCAGCAGGCATCCCTCCATCATGGAAACACAAGAGTTTTTTGAAGATCCCTTCTTTTACCCCGACTACTATGAGGAATCATGGGTATCTGGGGGCAGAATCCTGAGTTCGCTTGCCGTCATGCCAACCACCACTCATCACCCTGGACTCCGTTTCAACCCAGCTCCCACTCCGTGAGGCTCGGAGTCATCACTCTTCAGCCAACCAGCTCTGAGCCTAGTACCCAACCCCAACAGTCACCATTCAATGGATCCCGTTCCTGCCCTGGCCTCCCTGTCCCGTCTGGCCCCGGCCCTCCTGTCCTGTCTGGCCCTCCTGTCCCGTCCGGCCCCGGCCCTTCTGTCTTGTCTGTCCCCGGCCCTCCAAATTATGACGTAGGTGATCGGGAGCTACTGGCAGTCAAATTGGCTCTGGAAGAGTGGCGCCATTAGCTGGAGAGAGCGGAGCACCTCTTTACTGTATGGACTGACTACAGGAACTTGGAGTACGTCCAACAGGCTAGAACACGTAATTCTAGACATGCGCGTTGCGCATTGTTTTTTACGCGGTTTAACTTTCTTTTAACATATCGTCCGGGTACGAAGAATGTTAAACCTGATGCGTTGTCACGCATCTTTGAGTTGGACTGACAGTCCCACTATTCTGGAGCACATTATGCCGCTTTCCCAGAGAGTCGCTTCTGTGCTATGGGACATTGAAGTGGAGGTGCAACAGGCGTTGCTAGGTAATCCGGGTCCGGGTGGGGATCCCGTCAATTGCCTTTTTGTACTTTCCGAAGTGAGGCCTCGGGTACTCCAGTGGGGTCATTCATCACAGTTCGCGGAGCATCCGGGTACCCACCGTACCAAGGAATTTATCTCTACACTTTCTGGTGGCCTGGTATGGAGAAGGACGTGTGCAAATTTGTTGCTGCTTGTTCTGTTTGCGCTTGCAGCAAGGGTTCTCGACTTCCACCCTCGGGCTTGTTACGCCCGTTACCCATGCCCAGTCTTCCTTGGAGCCATATCGCATTGGACATATAGTGTCGGACCATAGTCCCCAATTTGTCGCCAGGTTCTGGCGTTCTTTTTGCGCCCAGTTGGGCGTGTTGGTTAGTTTATCGTCCGGAAACTAACGGGCAGACGGAGCAAACTAACCAGACTATGGAAAACACCCTTCGCTGCTTAGCAGCTAATAATCCTCCTACGTGGAGTAATTATCTTCCTTAGGGGGAGTATGCCCATAATACTCGGCGCAATGCCTCCACTGGCCTCTCTCCCTTTGAGGCCCAAGTAGGTTATCTGCCTCCACTCTTCCCGAAACTTGAGAGGAATGTGGAGGTTCCCTCTGCTGGCTTTTTTGTTTGAAGGTGTGGAAACGAGTTTGCGCCCAAAAAGATTCGGCCGACAGACACCCCCGGACAGCTCCCTCTTATCAGGTAGGTCAGCGAGTCTGACTCTCGTCGCAAGATTTGCCTTTGAGGGTTACATAGAACCATTTAAAATCATCCGTAGAATAAATCCTGTAACAGTCTTCAATTGCCACGCTCTATGCGGATTCATTCTACGTTTCACGTTTCGCGTCTGAAACCGCTGCTCCATTATCCCCTGCTGAGAGACCCCCTCCTCCTCCTCGGATCGTGGATGGAGGTCCAGTGTATACTGTCCGCCGCATTTTAGCGGAGAGACACGTAGGTAGGGGGTGGCAGTTTTTTGTGGACTGGGAGGCGTATAGTCCAGAGGAACGGTGTTGGGTTCCGGTCAGAGATATTTTGGATCCTAATCTAATTTCCATAGTAGTCGGTCTGAGGGATTGTCTGGGGTCGTCCCTTTGAGGGGGGGGTCCTTCCCCTTGCTCGTTATTCATTTCACCTGTGCTTCTACTTGCGGGGTATTTAAATTCCTCACTTCCGCTTCCCCGGTGCTTCTTTGTCATTTCGTATTACATTGAGCCAGGTATAGCCAGGTACAAGCGACCTCATCATATTAAACTTGTTTTATGTCCACGAGAGACTTGCTTCGTAGCTTTACTATTTCAGACATAGGTTTATCTCCTCCTGTTAACTTTGCTGTGCTATTTTGTCCGTGCTGTTCTCACTGAGACAGTTTTTCTTTAGTGGTTTCACTTTTGTTTCACCTTCTTCTGGCCGTGTTCATTTTTATGTGCCGAAGGTGTTATTTTTTTCAGTTTCCTGTGTTAGCTCTAGTATTGAGCTAGGGAGACTTAGTTTTGTGTTCTTACTTGTGTTTTGAGTTTGCCCTGTTTTACTGGGCTGATTAATATTTGGCTGTTTTAGCTTCTAGGATTATTCCTTTTCTTTTCTACCCTTTTGGGGTTTCATATATTTGTAGTCCTCACCGTCGTGAGTGACTTGTTCTGATTCCCACTCCCGTTGCATTTGATTCTCTGCCACTGGAAACCATCACAGTTGCATGGTGTATGTAGTCTTTCACCTTCTGCGTTTGTTTTCATCTTCAATCGTTTTTGCATATATGTCATTTAAATCATTTGGAACTGCAATTGCTGTTCAGAGGCCAGCCAAACAAGCATCAGCTTTCTGCGGGTGTCCATATTTTTTTGCTGCTGACCATTTGAACACCTTTAACGTAACGAACGGGACCATCGTCACAGCAAACATCACGCACGATCCTCCGAGTTGGCCACTTGAATACACCATTAATTACGGTGCTGACCAATCAGGAGCCGGTACCAGTTTAATACCGGTTCTCGATACCCATCCCTACATATAAGGCATTTTTAATCGCTTCGTAGTAGCCTAGCTTATAGTTGCTTCCTAAGCAGCTGACTGACATTTCTCTGGCAAAACGTTATACAAAAGCATAATCGGACAATACACCACACACATGTCCCAGGAATCTGAGCATCAGAAAAGAAGATAGCTGGACAACTACTGTGAAAGAAAGTTTTTGATTAGATTCGTTTTTTGACAGATTATGATTATTGTTATCATTAATAGTGGTTGCAATACATTGTCTGCAGAGGCTATTGTAATTTTTTTAAGCTAAATTGATGCTATATAAACCCAAAATCTTGGTCGAGGCAAGCCTGGAAACTTCAGTCTCCAGTCAGACACAGTTACCACAAGGGCAGAACACAACGGGACGTTTGTATCGGTATTTGTATGAGATTGAGAGTAGCCTAGTGACCGTGTTTGAAACAAACGTTTGTTGAAACAGTTATTTATATAATTTTTTACATGAATTCAACAATGCGATGTTAACCAGACGATATTTTGCATTAGAACTGTATTGTCTGTACCTGACAAATGGGATATTTGTTCCTGTACTGTAAACATTAACCTGCGGTAAACCTTGTGTTGGACGCGAGTAGACAAACGTTAGGCTATCAGACTATGTCGGGTGACTTTCACCTCTTTTTATACAAGTGAAATAGTGAACAGTTAATACTGTTCAATTTCTTAGCATTTGCAAGAAAACTGTTCTTTAATGTGAAAATGACATTCTTGTATGAGAAAAACAAATGTCAGACAGAGAAACACCCTTGAATGCTGCCCATGAAGTAGCAACATGTCTGGTAGAGTGGCACTTCACCGCACCTGGAGGGTGGAGGTTAGCATGTGCGTAAGCCAGGGTGATAACCTCCACAATCCAGTGTGACAGCCGCTGCTTTTTCAGGGCTGCACCCGTTTTTTCTTGTCATGGCAGATAAAGAGCTGATCTGTCTGCCTCATAGCAACCGTTGCGTCCACATAGCAACGCAGGGCACGAACAGGGCAAAGGAGGTTCCTCTGTCCATCCCCCTCATTCTGGAAGGGCGGCGGGAGAAGAGCCACTCGTGTAATAAACTGGTTGATGAACCGAGGTGACAAAACCTTCTGAAACCCATCAGGCTCACAGAGAGAGCATGGAGTTCACTCACCCTCTTAGCTGCCGTAATGGCCAGGAGAAAATGCAGTCTTCAATGACTGCCACTTAAGCTCAGCTCCCATTAATGGTTCATATAGAGGTGAGCAAAGAGCCTCAAGCACTAAGGGCAAAGCCCAAGGCAGGCTACAGGAGAGTTTTGAAAGGGCACCGCCGTCTTGCCCCTTGCAGAAACTGATTGACAAGGTTGTGGGCTCTTAATGGGGACATGCTGAATGGAAATAGCAGCCACATAGACTTTAAATGTGGATGCTGCCCTGCCTTCTTCAAGGAGGTGTTGAAGAAAATGCAGTACTACTGGGAGTCCACAGTGCACCGGAACCACAGCCCGGTTTGCACACCAAACTGAAAAAAGCTTCCAGCGACCTGGCATGCAATATTGTCTGCACCACTGACTGGTCACAGGCTACCGCAGTGGCCACAACCTTAGCTGCAGATGATCCGGGTCTGGATGCCAGACCTGACCATCCAACTGAGAGAGTAGGTCCCCATCTGGGGACACTAGATGTTCCACTAACATTGAGAACCATGGTCTGGCTGGCTATCGAAGGGATAGTAGAAGAACTCTGTGATGGCTCTGGCATATTCTGTACAGTGTCTCCAGAATCAGCGCAAATGGAGGAAATGCGTACAGGAGCTCGTCCAGCCACTGATGTGTCAGGGCATCCTGACCCAATGGACTGGTCTCCACATGGAAAAACCATAGTGGACAGTGTGATGTCTGAGCTGAAGCGCAAAGGTCCACCCTCGATTTCCCAAACCGGCACCAAATCGCCTTAGTCGCCACTCTCCCGGGGGAAGCTCTTGCTGTGAGAGACAATCTGCCACCTGGTTGCATAGAACAGGGAGATGTTCTGCCCTCAGAAAAGCCAGATGGGGCTGGGCCCATGTGAGTAGCTATTGGGAGAGATCCAGGGACTGTCTGGACCTGGTGCCCCCTGGTGTTTTATGTGAAAAACCGTTGACCTGTTGTCCGAGCAGAGAAGGACATGCTTGCCCCGCAGGACTGGCAGGAAACGTTGAAGAGCTAAAAAAAAGCAGCCCTCAGCTGCAGTTGGTTTCTGTGATCTTAGGCCAGACTGGACCCCCACGTCTGCCTGATGCCTCAGTGATTCCAAATGGCTCCCTATCCAGTCAGGGAGGTGTCCATTGTCACCAGTTCCAAAATGGGGCGAAACCCGCCGTCTCTTTGGAACGAGACAATAAGTTGAGTAGAACCCCATGAACTGCTCTGCAGGGTCTACTTCCTCGATCTTGGTCCTTTCTCCAAGAGTACGAGGATCTCCTGGAGAAGGGCATGAGCTTGTGTAACGGTTGTTGATCTGATCTCAGTGAAAGAAAATTAATAAATCTCTTGGCATAATAAGGAGAATCAGTCACCTTGTAACCACTGTCTTCTCACCCTTTACTACAGCCTAATTTACCCCTATCTTTCCTACTGTAATCTAGTCTGGGCAAGCACTTTCCAAACTAATCTGCAGAAAATACTTCTTCTTCAGAAGCGATTTGTTAGGATCGCATCGCGATCAGAGTCACGGGCCTCATCTGACCCCCTATTTCAAAAGCTCCAGATCCTGAATATCTATAATATAAATACTTTTCAAATATGTCTTTTTATTTATAAAATCCATTCTAGTGAAGGAAACATTCCTGTACAATTTAATACCTATTTTATAAAAAATTCATTGTCCCACGCATACTCTACTCGCCAAACTTCTCATCTTCATCTTCCCAAATTTCTTACATCCAGAGGTCAATTTTCTATCAAATATAGAGGTGTGCAACTACGGAATTATTTCATCCATCTGGCAAATATGTCTTCTCTAAAAAATTACAAAAAAAGTTTGAAGGAACATTTGATAATGGCATTATAAACTCCTGTATTATAATGTATCTTCTATAATTAATGTTTTGTATTTTAACCTGTACTCTTTCTCTCCTGCACACACACACACATACACACACGCACACGCACACACGCACACACACACTCACACACACACACATCAGTCACATCCTACCTATACTTCTTTGATTATGTAATGCATATTTTTTTGTTTATTTAGGTGGAGGTTCCCTATAAGCCCCTTGGGCTTTTTTTACCTCTCCCTGCACAGTATCTTTTGTATGGTACAGTTGTCATTGCTGTGTATATTTTATTGTCTTGCTTTTTACTGTGCGAATAAAAGAAATAAAATTTAAAAAAAAAAAAAAAGGTGGAGGCCGGCACCGGAATTGAAGCTTGTAGCCTCAAGACAGCGTCACCAGGACCCATGGGCGAGGTGCTGCTGTGAAAAACGTCCACTGACCGGCCCCTCGGTTCAGGGGCGGTGCGGTTGGTTCCCAGGCGCAGCAGCAGGGCAGCGACTGGGGGCCTGGTTGTGCTGGCCTCTAGCCCCGCGAGTGAAAGAACCAGGATGGTGAGCTAGTTGTCCGGCTGCAGGGTGCTGCTCCCGGAATCTGCTTTGGTGGCCTATAAGCCGATCGTGCCCGGAGCGGGGGGCGCCTAACGCTCGTCATGGGGCTGGTGATGCTGGCACTCCGAAGAGAGTCGGAACGTGGTGCTGCCTTGACTCGGTTACCTGCGCCTGTCTTTCAAGAGCCACTGCAGCTGCAGGGCCGAAGACCTGACTCACAACCAGCGGAAGGTTCCGCAGGTTAGCTTTGCACACTTCTGGCAAACGCGATTGAGCCAACCAAACCTGGTGGCCGGTTTGCACAAGGTTGGCCATCAGCCTGCCCAAATCTCTGGTCATGTGACCGACAGCTAGCAATGACGCCTCAAGTAAATCTGTGACTGAGGGGTCAAGATTAGCCCCCTGTATTGAGGTATTTAGGGCGAGCATCAGGAGACTGAGTGTGTTCTCAGTGCGCGCCACATGCGCTGTTGTGTTGTATGCGCACACCACAAGGTCATCTGTGAGTCTGCACTGGGAATTATGGCAGCGGACGCTTGCCCTCAGTGCTTCATCTGGGGAGATCACTAGTGATGTGAGCAGCCAATGTTCTGGCTTCCGCATTGTGGCGTGTGAAGCCTTTTGGGTTCTCAAAGCAGTATTTAAACTCCTTTAAGAAATCCTTGCAGGCTGGCACGGCAAGGGGTGGGTCCGCCGTTGTTCGGCGAAAGAAGGCGCTAGTGTTTTGAGCCTGTGTGGCTGGCTCATGCCCAGGCGCGCTAGGGCCATCTGCAAAATGGCTCGAAGGGCGTGAGGGTCAACTGCTGAATCGAGATCAGCGGTGTCAGACCCCCCTACAGAATGGTGAAACTGGCTTCTCGAGCAAGCCTTTAAGTCAGGAGAGGAGGCACCACCTCCACCTCCACATGTATGCCACCATCTCTCTCATCACGAAAGCAGGTTCCTGATGAAGCTAGATACCGCATCCTCCCCGCACGCCCACTCACGGGGCGAGGAGCACACAACATCAAGCTCCAGCTCAGCACTAGGTTCTGAGCATCGAGGCTGCAGGTTCATAAGCAGTGCTTTTCTCTGCGCCATCTCTGCTGATAACCCCTTCACTGCTTAGCTTCTTAGCTGAAGCCGCTTCAGCCACTGTAGCCCGACGCTTCCGGGCCTTAGGCTGGGGCCCAGTGCCAGAAGGGGGGAGTTCATCATTCTCCAGCTTGTGTAGGATCCACAGCCGACAGGCGTGAATTCCTCAGTGACATCGGCAAGAAACTGCAGTTATGCATGGGTTAGTGAAAGCCTCCTTAAGGTGGCCAATACCCAGGCACGAAGGACATAAATCATGCCCATCCTTTGTTTGGAGGGGGGCCATACATTGAGCGCAAAAGTGAATACCCAGCATAATGGCTCGACATGAGTGGGCTGGTGAAGTTAGAGTGAACGTGACTTCAACAAGAAGAACAGACTCGCTAATGTAATATAATTGGGTAGCCTCGTTAGCAAGGTGCTAGGCCGAGTCAGAGTTAACGTAACTCGGTCAGGAATATGCAATAAAAGGGCAAAATAAGTGTGCAAAACCTGCACAGCAATGCTGGTCTGCGATGCATACACAAGTGAGCGACACGAGTCGGATAAGAGCAAACTTAGTCCGGTCTGAATGAAACAGTCCAATTTTATCTCGCGCCAATGATATACATAGGCAAGACAATAATGCGACACCAAGTTAAGAGTTAACGTAGCTGTTCGCTTACCATGGAATTGGAGAAGAATGACAGAATGAACTTGACCGGCAACAACTAAGGGAAGTTGACACTATCACGAGTTTGAGTAAACTTAGCTCGGTAGCAACTTACCTGATAATGATTGATGTATGACACTGGTACTTGTAGGACGTACCGCGTCATATGTCATGGGATACCTCCAAAAGCTCATCAGACCCTACACACCTGCCAGATCCCTGCGTTCCGCCTCCTCAGGACGACTGGTACCCCCCCCCCCCCCCCCCCTTCATACTAGCACCCGGTCTCGACGTCTGTCTGTCCTGGCCCCACGGTGGTGGAATGAGCTCCCCGTGGAGGTCAGAACAACAGAAAGTCTGACCGCCTTTAAGCGTAGATTGAAAACTCACCTCTTCAAGCTGCACCTCTCTCCACCCCTCCCTACCTCCTTGTGACCTCCCTTGATTATGTGGTTGTGTGGTTACCTCCCCCGAAAAAAAAACAGAAAAAAAAACTCCCAATCATACTGACTGCGCCTGGTACTTTAATTTGTGTTTACCTTTTAGGGTTGTTTTAACGCACTTGTTCCTAGTTCGGAAATGCACTATGTACGTCGCTCTGGAGAAGAGCATCTGCTAAATGACTATAATAATAATAATAATTAATAATTCATTTTATTTGTATAGCGCTTTTCAAGGACCCAAAGATGCATTACATAGGTAAAAAACACATAATGAACACATATCACATAATCACACATATAATGTAATGTAATGTAATGGATGACATTCGTTGATATTCAGACACTTGACCTGCGCGCCTCCAGAGCGATAATAGTCTAGAACTACTTTCACATCACACAAAAGTCGATATCACAACCACTCCAGTTTGCAAGACTTTAAATCAGAGCTTATTATCCAACTAAGTGTAACTGAGGAACACACAGAGCACGAAGTACATGTTCAAGTGCAATCAGATGTCAGTGATATTGATTTGGTATCTGAGGATAATTCTGAGAATGAAATTGAACATGATGATAACATTGAAAAAATTTACGGAAGACTTGCATCTTTACTCCTGTGAAAGCAAGCACTCTTGCATGTTTCAAAGTTTGCCATACACGAAGTAGTTATTGAATTTCATGAAATTGGTATTTTAGTTGAAGTGAACAAGAAAGCTGTAGAAAAGGTATTGAGGCAGCATAGTAATATTGTAATATTGATGAACACACAAATTAGTATCGGACACCTTACACAAAACAAATCCACTTGGCTCTCTTTCAAGGTGGGCCTCTGGGATCTTAACACAAAAAATTGTCCCATTTCAAAGAAAAATTCTGTGTAATTGAACCAGTTGAATATATTTTAGATTTGTCATCAAAGAAAACGCTTCTGTATGTCCCAATTTTAAGTATTTTGCAAGTATTGTTGAATAGGGTTGATGTTATTGACAAAGTTTTAGAAGAAACAAATAGAGGATCACATTCTGGCCATTACAAATTTTTTTTTTGATGCATCATATTACAAACCAATTATTTTCTAGTGAAGAGAATACACTTCTTTCTAGTAAGCATTTCTCTAGGGTTATACATTGACGATTGAGGTCTGTAACCCTTTAGAAACCTCAAAAAATAAACAAATTAAATGCAATCTATTGGGTAATTTCAAATTGACCTGTTAGATACAGATCATCTGTATCGAGTATATACCTTGCTGTCTTATGTAAAAGTCATGATGCTAAGACATTTGGATATGGCCCAATTCTAGAACCACTTTAGAGAGACCTTTAATGTTGACAAGTTTTGCAGGTTTTGTCTGGCGTGTTGTAGTGCTATTCAGACATCTTCTGTAAGAAGTGGGTCATTTGCATTGATAACTAAAAAGTCATATAATGAGAATGTTTCCAGGCTCAGAGACAATGACAGTTTGAAAAGTATTGATGGTGTAAAACAGGACTGTATCTTAAACAGATGAACTTACTTTCATTTCATAACTGGTTTTCCACCAGATTTTTTGCATGATATTTTTGAGAGCGTTGTACCTTTTGAGCACTCTTTGTGTTTTAAAAAAACGGAACAAGTATTTCACTATAGATTATTTAAATACTGCAGTTCCCCGATAAATTCTTAGACAAAACTATTATTGTCCACAAAGAATTTCTGAGAATTTTCATTTGAGTCAAACAATAGCCATGAGAACTGGACTCTATTATTGGTGATGTTGTACCTGAAAATGATGGTGCTTGGTGTATAATTTTGGAACTCAAAGACATTGTGGAACTTTTGGCATCTTCCTCCTTTATGGCCCTGTCACACTATTGCGTATCGTACTAGCGTATGCCAGCGTATGAAAAATATCACTCATACGCTGACATACGCTAGGGGTACGTTAGGCATAGGTTGTATACGTTTCAAGCACGGTGGCATACGGTGGCATACGCTGGCATACGGCGAGGCACAAAAAGTTTTTTAAGCATGCTTAAAAATTTTGTGCATATTCGGACGTATGGTTTATACGCTAAGCATACGCTAGGCATACGCGAGGCATACGCTAGGCATACGCTGGCCATACGCTATTTTCAAGGGCTTTTTGTGCGTATGAAAATTATTTTATGAATTTACATACGCAACTCATACGTTTCTCTCATACGCAATAGTGTGACAGGGCCATTACAGAAGAAAGCCTGCGCTATCTGGAGGCTAAAATTTTTGACCATAGAAAACTTGCACAGGAAGCCTTTCCTTGACGCCAAAACACCATTTTCTCTAACATTACCCCCATCTGATACAGTGTTTTGGGCCTCTGGTTGACTTTTGGACAATACGCTTCGAAGGTAAACAGAAAGTTTTATCTAAATAACATCTTGTTAACTCTTTCCTTCAGACACCAGCTTATGTTGGCATACTATTTGGACATACTATTTTAAACCAACAGTGGAAGTTGAAAGAGCATAAAATGTTTCCCCTGACATTCTGGCCTCCTTTGTCAGGCAAGTTATTCAGAACAAATTAAAAAATCTGACAACTGTAACCCTTGCCACAACAGCCTTTATACATGGTACAATATTTACAAAAGAAATGTTTGTGTCAATTGGAAGCACAGGTGGACTTCCTGATTTCTGTCAAATCCTTCACGTGTTTCTTGTGGACAACAAGCCATCATTTGTTGTTGAATGCTTCTCAGCTTGGTACCTGGAGTACTTCAGATGTTACGAAGTCTACAGAAAAAAACTCCAGTACTCCACACAACTGATGGTAGCTGAACCTGAGGATCTCAACCACTACACCCCCTTTGTCAGCATACGTACATGGTGCAAGGCAGCCTGCTGATTTCACCCAAGGCATTCCTATTGAGGTAATGTTTATGTGGCTGATGAAATTTTTTAAAAAAAAGTTTTTAACTTTTGTTTTATTTTCTCCAGAGTATAATGAAGGTAACGGACAGCTGAAGTCCCGCCCCGACATCGGGGCTAACTGTGTTCCACCAGCCTCTTCAGACTTCGGCTGTCCATAACAATGTGAGGAACAGATGCACAGGTATGCTATTCTGTTGCCATACTTAAATGAACTACTGTCATGTTTTTAAACCTTTTTATCATGGATTTTGGAGCATCTCGGATCTCCTGGACTTGTCAAGGCCTTTCTATAGGCATCCTTGTGCCCTTTCTATAGGCATCTTCCATTGTTGAAGGTAGGCTGTTAAACAACCTTTGGCAAAAACAAAATGAAAACTATGGTATTTTCACATCCCTACTCATATTAATTAAATGACTGCATGTCTGTGTTTTTGGGGGTGAGGTTGATCATGTTGCTGCGCATCATTCTCAGCCCTGATGAAATTAGGAGGATCACCATTGACAGCGTGCCAGAGACTGTTGATGACCTACACTCAGTCCTGAAGAACAAGCTTGTATTAGAAGGGAACTTGGTGGTCCAATTTCAAGATCCTGAGTTTCATAATGAGCTTTGTACTTGACTAGCATGTCAGAGCTTCCTAAAAAAAAAATAAGCACATCACTTTTTGGGTTGCTGGGTTAGGGTGAGATCGTGAAAAAAGAATAGAACCCACACACCCATAGGCTCAAAAAAACACCAGTTTATTTACGTTTCAAGTACAAGGCCCTTCGTCAAGTCAAACTCTTCCTCAAGAAAAAGCAACTTTGAAAGTAATCAGTAAGCCTCTTGAATCATATCACAGACTCAACCTTCATCCCTGGAGGACAGTCCAGCTGGTAGTAGACATGCTCGTCAGGTGCCTCAGCCATTTGTCATCCCTACTTTTTAATTTGCTGTAGAGTTAAAGCTAAAGCAATAAAATTAAGCTTATCACAAAGACCGAACCCATCTTGACATATCAAGACATGAAATCAGAAATTCTTGACAAATTAGCAGAATCCACACACAGTATGTGCATAACCCCTACACAACCCATGAAAATTGGTGGGTGGTACTGTTGGAAATTTAGTCTAAAGTTCAAAATGAGAAATTTTCGACAGAAGCTGCGAGTGGCCGGATGCCCTGAGCTGAAAATTAACTCTCGTACTGATGATCTAACAGGGTCAATAAGTCAGAAACCAATTTCCTGCCAGATTTCCCTGAAGGCGAGGAGAGATCAGTCATGGTTAATGAGATGAAGAAGAAGAGAGTTGATTGGAAGCAAGTTAATGATATGATGACTAACATGTTCCCAGGTAGTTTATGTCTAGTGATTATGAAAAATACAGCACCTTTCGCAAAATGGATATTATAATGAGTGCATGTTCTTTGAAAATAATATTGGTCTTATTTTCCTTTGCCTAGCCTACTTACAATTATCAAAGATCTGTCATAAAAAGAAAAATATGTAAAAGTAGGCTATGATTGACCGTCTGGTATATCATACCAGACCAATATTAGATGGATTAATTGATAGACAATGTCTATCATATTCGCTTTGACAGAGAAACGATTTGTGTCAGCACAGCTTCTGTGATGTGGCATATAGGCTATTGTGTTAAACCACCGTAGGCTACATGACTTTATTCGGTAAATCATTAAAAACGTTTTTTGAAATCTTTTTTTTTTTATTTAGTAAATCCAACTATTTATTTCTTTACTTAATAATATTGCGTGCAACCACTGTCCAGCAATGATTTATTTTGATTGTGTGATGGGTATATACAAGTCATCAATAGGAGCTATGATCATTTTATCAATGCGATGGATTAATACATTCACTGCCTTCCCCATCACGCAAGAGCAACTACGATGCACAAAGGTAGGTTATTAAAGGCAATGTCACTGACACGTTGAAAATGTATACTCCCACACAGCTTTTTTTAAGTAGTAAGCTGGCAACCCAGGGGGCTGGTACAAGAAACAGGTAATTAGAATATCATGCCCTGTGCCACCCTTATTTTGAGAAACGCACCCATGTAGCGCAGGTTAGAATATGGCGTATCTCATCCCGCGTTAAATCCGCGCAAGAGAGGCACTTAAGCGCATGACTTAAGTTGGCTGAATCTGGCCCTATGTTCATAAGTAATTCTGTACTTATTTTATCATGTCACTGTCTGTTTAAGCATTGGAATTAGTCTTTTTTTTTCTTCTTTTTTTTCTTTTTTTTCTCTGCCTCTGTTGACCTGAAAGGCTCCCTCTTCGCTGGACTTGACAAGTATCTGCTGAGGTTCCTTGAGCTGTACAGAGCCAGGAGTCGTATAATGAAGCTAAACAGGCTTGCAAAGTCGCTTGATGATGATGTAAGTGTTCAAATGCTATATTCTTCTACCCTAGGACTGTATTACCTTAGGAAAATTTGATGCCTCTCAATTTCAAAATTATTTAGGGCATCTAACCAGCAATGGTCAACAGCAAGTCTTCCAGAGATAGAAAACAGAGAACACAAGGCCCGTCTTTGCTGTGGGACCTTTGAATTTGGTCATTATAAGACTCATTAACTGGGTAGCTTTGGATACCACTGATTGTGCTGATGCACCTGACAACATGCTAATTCATCCTGCTGTGATAAGATACTTTAAGTTGCATTTAAAGTGTAACTGCCCTTCGCTCTCTGGTGTCTCCTTGAGAGTTATTGGTGTTCACTAATACAGATTAGATTGAAACGAAATCTTAAAACTCCAAACTTTGATCTTATAATGATACAACAACTGAAGCTGCTCCATAAATAAGCAATAGTGTTTGGTATTGTGTAATTTTTTTAAGCAGAGTTCCAGCCAAAAGAAGAGGACCGTTCTGATGGGCCTCCCCCATTACCTAAAAAAAAAAACCCTTCACATTTTTGCAAGTTGGTGGAGGTCAGTATTCGTTAACATCTGTTTTTTCTTGACGTAACCTCTAGAGTACAACAGATAGTGACAGATAGCCTGACAGCTAATGGTGAAATGCAGGGTACTGAACTGAACATCTGCTTTTGACTGGTCTTGGTGCCAGATAGTGACATCACCTGCCACCAGAACAGCCAATAGCAAATGACTAGTTCAGTACCCTGCTTTTCACCATTAGATGTAATGCTTCACACTGATTTAGGTTTGGGATTTAGTTGCTGTTTAATTGCAGTTAAGAAAAAAGTAAATTAATAAATTTTTTAACACTTTTGCATTTTTTGCATTCTTTCAACCCTTTTGTGTTGGCCACAGATGCTGTGGAAGAAATGGCAAAGGGAGTGGAGGTTGGCATCCTTGTGGTGAAAGAAGGTCAAGACTTCCTCAGAGCCACGTGGTCCTTGAGAAGAAGATCATCTACAGTGACCTCAACAATTTTCCACATGCCGTTGCTTTTTTGATGGGTCTGCTATTAACACTCAAAATTTGACTATCCAAAAAAATTTGCTACAAATTTGAATTCAAAAGGTGCTTGTGGATATTGCTGGAGGACAGTGCTCAGCATTTGTTCATGGACTAAAAAATAGACTCTTGCGGAAAAAAACAGACTAATCTTGAGCACTGGTGATTGCATAATTTTTACTAAACCAACAAAATGCATAAATTGTCTGGCACTTTCATTTATTTTCTAAAATGATCATATTTAATTTAATGTTTTTTTGTATTTAATTAAATATTTTAATTTTAGTTTAATGATGCTAAGGATTTAAAGTTACTGCACAGATGATTGTGAATGCTGTGAATTTAATCCCATTAATTGGAAAATTGTATTAATAAAAGTGAACTTTGCTTGTTTCATCTATCTCTTGGAGAACATTGAATGCCTAGCATGGACTAAAATTTTAGGTTGGAGTCATTCCATTTAAGATTTATATTCTGTTTAATTTAATCTTTATGATTTGAATCAATTTTAGTTGAGATTTAGTAAGAATCATATTAAAATCCATTTAACTAGGATTCTTAATTTAATATAGCTACTGGTAAGTCCATCTCAAATACATTAAGAAGTAAAAAAAAAAACGATCAAAAAGTTTAATAAACTAAGAAATTTAAGGAATATTGACTGGAATTAAAGTTAACTCAACATGCTATGTTTAACCCCTTTGCGCAGAGGCTTAATTTTACCCATTTTCATCTGTTTTGTACTGTTCTGTTTAAAGCTTTATAACTCCAGATATCAATATAACACAAACACCAATGGCTTAAATTAAAGAAGACCCTGGCACCATTTATTATCATGCTTTAAATGTAATTATTTTCATAACTCAGATGTAAATTATGGTCAGTGAATGCACAACCTCATAGTTTACAGTGAACACCTGAGAGTCAAATATGTGAATAAACTTTACATTTTCTGGTTTGCAAACCTCCCGTCTGCATGTGTACACAATATGAAAGTGTACAGGTGCAGCTCAAAAAATTTGAATATCGTGAAAAAGTTCTATATTTTTTGTCACTCATTTCAGAAAGTGAAACTCATATATTATATAGATTCATTACACAGAGTGAAATATTTCAAGCCTTTATTTCTTGTAATTTTGATGATTATGGCTTACAGCTAATGAAAACCCAAATTCAGTGTCTCTGAAAATTTGAATATTGTGAAAAAGTTCAATATTGGAAACTCACGGTGTCACACTCTAATCAGCTAATTAACTCAAAACACCTGCAAAGGTTTCCTGAGCCTTTAAATGGTCTCTCAGTCTGGTTCAGTAGGCTACACAATCATGGGGAAGACTGCTGACTTGACAGATGTCCAGAAGACAGTCATTGACACCCTCCACAAGGAGGGTAAGCCACAAAAGGTCATTGCTAAAGAAGTCAACGGAGTGTAACATTAATGGCTAACGTTAGGCTACTGTTACCCCCAACGCCTGTATAACGTTACAACACAACATGCCGCCACAGCAGATAACCTCCATGTAAACATGGGGAATGAAAAAAACTCAAACACACAATGCACATGATCTAACATTAGCTATGACAGATCACCAGCAACAGTATCCACAATAAATTGCGAATGTAGCAATTTAGCAAAGTATTTTGCCTGATATGAAGTCTGCACACCCGGGTATTATCAATATGAATCTGCCCGGTGAATTGCTTGAATACGGAGATGCTGAAGGTATCCTGTAAAATCTCAGGTTACCCTCCTTCGTCTTATTGTTTTGGCACAAAAAGACGCAACAGGTTGATTGCATTTTAGCACTTTGTTTAATTTAGAAGCAGCTAGCGATCTATAAATGTGCAGTCTCATCGGCTATTTGGAGGAATAACAGAATGCCACAGTTACAGTGCACGTGCATGTTGTTGATGTTATGACGTTGTTTGTAAAAGGGTCTATACATGTCAATATAGTTCCTAAAATAAGCATGTCTATGTTGTCTGCTGATGATGACATGTTCGTTTTGTTTTTTACCATCGTTCAGAATTGTAGGATAAAGAAGTCCTTTAATTCTCCGTTGTCTGTGCTTCTACCGGCAGCTACATCAGAGGAGTAGGCTCTTTATGGCCGAGGCATACCAAACCTCAGAGCCAATGGAAACTAGGAAGATGTTAATGGACAGCTGATTATAGTCTGTCCCTCAATTGAAGCCCGCCCCCGGCAAACATGATTTTAACAAGCATATTTGTGTTGCATATTACAGGTATTTAGAGATCGTAAATACGTTGTATATTGTATTAAACACATTTTTTCACTTTCCTCCCTATTTTGCGCTCTACTGTGAATTGCTGAAGTACGACTTGTGGACCGTTTTACCAGCTCGCGTCACAAATGGCTAAATTGTGCACTGCTCTAAATCATAAAATAATAATATATTTAACTACAAGTCAACTGTTTTGGATTATAAAACTCACTTTTGCATCATTTTCAAGTGGGAATTACTATCTTTTCATCGACAGCTGATGTGGCGCTGCTCAGTGGCTGACTCGCACACATAAGCTCCGTTTGTTTGTTTACGCGGATATTCTACGTGTTTTTCCTTGTCTCCTATGAAAAATCATCGTCTCATAGCATATAATGGCTAAAATTGTTTTTATTTGTAGCATTTTGTTGGTGATCTCAGTTTTTACAACTCGTTTTAAACACAGTCATTCCTTCTAACCTATCGGAGAAAGGAGCTACTCCAGCTGGGACAAACGCCAGGACAGTGCTGGATACTACCTACAGACTTCCCAGGGGAATGCCTATACGCACAACAGAGCAGCGGAGATCGGGGAAGTGCAGAACCAGGAAGAGAGGCTTGAGGTATTCGGAGCCGCATTCGAGCGAGAGGCTCAAAGCCTCCGCTACCAACTATAATCCTGTCCAATGTGAGAACCCTGATAAATAAAATCGATGAACTCCACACCTCTCCTCAATGCCTGTACGAGTTTAGAGATAGCTATGTTTCACTGAGACATGGTTGAATTCTACAATGGACAATGACAGTCTCTCCCTACCATGGTTTTGACACACCAATACGACTTGACAGAGACTAGGACGCAACAGGGAAATCAATTGGTGGGGGAGTGTGTATGTCCAGTGTCACCTGAAAGTATTCATACCTTCACTTTTTGCACACTTTATTGTGTTGTAGATTTCATTTTAAATGGATAAAATTGGCATTTTTGCCCATCAATCTACACTCAATAACCCATAATGACAAAGTGAAAACATGTTTTTAGAAATTTTGCGAATTTATTAAAAATCTAAAACTGAAATCTCTTACATAAGTATTCATACCCTTTGCTTTAACGTATCAAGTATCAAGTATCATATTTGGTCACATATCCTTTGCATGCTGTTACTTCCTGAAGTCTGTGACCCATCAGCATCAAAAGTCTCTCGATATCTTATTTTTAGGTACTGTTACAAGCGATACTATAACCTCTCTACATTTCAATTAATCTCTATGGGAATTGGGGGGTGAGACTAGATTCAGCTGTAAATTACATTGGTACAATATGGAACACATGGCTGGCTAAATGTCTAAGTCATCAAGGGTCTGAGCTATCGAACAAACCCCAAACCATCACTCTGTTGCCAGATAAGGAGTAGATGTGGATGGATCACTGTAGGGTTATTTCTCCTGACTCTAGAACTCTGACTATAGAACTCTATGGGGAAAAAAGTCAGGTGAAACAACCCTTAAAGTGATCCATCCACATCTACTCCATATCTGGCAACAGAGTGATGGTTTGGGGCTCGTTTGATACCTTAGACCAGTTTTTTTCAACCTTTTTTGAGCCAAGGCACATTTTTTACATTTAAAAAATCCTGAGTCACACCACCAACCAAAAGTGTTACTAATTAAGTGAAGTTTGATCATTTCCCATGGCGCACCTGACGATCTCTCACGGCACACTAGTGTGCCGCGGCACAGTGGTTGAAAATCACTGCCTTAGACCCTTGATGACTTACAGCCATTTAGCCAGTCATGTGTTCCATACTGTACTGAGAAAGCCAAATATAGAACAGTACGTGTTTGGGATGATGACGGTGTAATGGTTATGTAGGGTTGTTTTGATTGCACGGATTGAAAGGTGTTTGATTGTGCAGACCTGAACGATCATGTAGATGTGGTTACATCTTCCCACTGAGCATTAGACGTCTATTAGATCATATAAAAAAAGCTGCTAAATCATATCTAAGCATTTAAGATCTTTTTTAGCCTGGCTAAAAGGCTTTTAGAACATAGACGTGCCATATGAAACATTTTATTTAACAATGTGTATACGTGATTCATTTGTAAGTCCAAAGAGAAACGATGTGTTGATTAATGTGGATCTATTTCACTACAAGACATTGCTTGGACATGTGAAATCCGGTCTGCACGTCGACACAATTTAGAAACGTATAATGAAAAAGAACAAAAAACATCCATAATGAAGAAGCTGGGTCTCCCTTATTATCTCTACTTATGTGTGTCCCAGCCTCTGAAATATTGATTGGAGTAAAGAAATACATGCTTTCAGTAGGCTCATTTTTACTATAGGTCATTAATGCAAGCTATATTCTTTACTATCAGGGCCTCATTATAGAAAAAGGCATTCACTGTGATAGATATGATATTCAATGGAGTGGTTAAGTTTTATATCCCATATTTTAAAAAGAATACTCAATAAAAAATTCTAATAACTTCTATTAAAAATTATGTGCAATGTAGCAAATTATGTACTAGAAATTACATGTGATGAAAACTATTATCCTTTAACCATATAACTTGAACAACAGGACTTAATTGGGTACATGATTGGTGTTTTCTTGATAAATGGAATCCCTATGTTCCATTATTCACTGATTGGTGGCTAGGAAGTGCTCATTTAGGATACCACTTATTCCTCCTTATACCAGAGGTTTTATCAAAATATTTATTTTCAAAATCCAGAACCTTACCGGAGACACAATTCCCATCTCAAATGCCCTCTATTCCAATGAACATACTGAAAACATGTTTATCCTTTATTTCTTACAATTCCTAAGAGACAGGAATTCAATAATCATGGAGATATTGAGGCAAAAAAATGGAATACTGAAATGGATGTTTTATATCTCTAAAATATCTCTCAAATCTGTGACAATTTTTGTATGAAGGAAAACCGGAAGAACATTGGCACTTTGTACCTGTAATAACCATACATCAAAGCAATTTCCATGTACATTTTTATGTTCTTACAAGCTACGCCACATACCATTTTGGTCCGATGAAAATGACAAAAATATGCTACCCACGCCTCGTTTTATTCATAATATCTTCATGTCCATTGGTGGTAGAGACCTCAAATATTGGCACAAAATTTATAAAAAATATCATATTGGTGCAAAAATGTGGGTTTGTAGTACCCTCAATATCACTCTCGTTTAGGAATTTTGCACTTTCTTTCCAAATTTATGGCCTTATAAAAATAAAATGGCATGCAGTACAGGCTTTTAATGGTACAGAAAACAGAAAACATGTTTGTCTTCCATCCTACAAAGTTTGGTGAGGCTAGGAATAATACTTGTCAAGATATTAATGCCAAAACATGGCTTCCCAGAGAAGGTGTTTTTGAGGCTATATAAATTAAATAATATCAAGGGCTGAAAAAATATGAAAACATACGATTTGAACAGAAATATTTTACAGGCCTTGGTTTTGGAACCCACTCATGATATAGACAAGGTTTGAACAAAATCTGAGACGGTGCTGCAACAACCTTATCTGATTTGACACGGAATGACCCATGTCTGTAACTTTTACTCCCACGCCAGTAAAGATTCCGGCATATTTTACCTACTGTTAAATGCCCTGTAAAATTAACCCCAGGTTAAAACAATCCCATGCTAATTGACGTGTCAGTAAATATTCTGTTCTTTCCTGTGAGAAATTTTTCCTGGTTTTTCACATAAAAGCTTTATGGGAAAGTACCCAGAATCACCCACAAAATAATCAGAGGTAAAAAATGTTAAAGTTGGAGTCACACAAAGTTTCTACAGGACTTTTGAAAACAGAATTGCATGTTTACCATTTAATCCCACCAAATTAGGAAAATTCATACAAGATGGAAAGAAGTTTTAAAAAAAAATTTAAATTTGGTTTCAGATTCCCCCCCCCCCATTTTCTCCCAATTTGGTAGCCAATTGAACCCCTATTCTAATTCAATTCTCCCGTGTATCAACCGCTAGAGAATCACCGCTACACCGTCAGCCGGTAGTAGGAAGAAGGGCGCCACGTCATCGAAGGGCGTGACTCCTTGTGCTCCTGATTGTGATTCCAACTCACGCAGGGCAGTTCTGTATGCAGCGATTCTCTCCGAGCCCCTCCCCCCACCTGGGAGCAGCCGCCAATTGCCGCTCCCACATGACACCGGCCATGCTCGGATCTGGCGTGAACCCCAATCCAACTGCACCGACTGAAAGTTGGCGCTTTTACCGCTGTACCACCGCAAAGCCCTAAGTTAACTTGTTTTTAAGAAACGTTAAACATTTAATGGGGTGTCAAACTAATCCCAAATATAATAGGAGGCTTAACTGCACGAAAGAGAACTACAATTTCTGTCTGTTGAACATTGTGCAAAATGCTTGTGTTCCCATTGCCGTTCTGAGTAATTAAACAGTCTTGTTTTCTGTTACCAACATGTTTGCTATTACTAAAATCAGTACAGAGATTATTTTACTCTGCTCGGTATTTAGAAATGACTAACACCCCCTAGTTAATCTGTTTAAAAATACGTGCCCAGCTGAACAGAGTGAGCTGGATGCCATTGTATCTAAAATTAAATCATGTTACTGGTGCCACTAAAATGGTTACAGTGCCTACAGTTAGAGAGCTTAAAACCCAAAAACCATGTTTGCAACATTTATGATACCATCAGTCATGGCACTCGATGGCCTTAACAGATGCGATTAACAGAACACTGAGTGTTACACGACCATGCAGTAGGTGTTTAAGCCTTTGCCCCTTTTCCCATTAGGCAGAAAATACCAGAAGTGAAACTCTGGATCTAGTTTCAGCTAAAGGCCAGTATCTGCAGTCCAACCAGCCCCAGTGGGACTACTCTTCTCCTGACCTTGTTTCCTTTCTTTGATTCCTTCCAAACACAGCACAAGTATTTTTTATTTTTTTACAGGCCACAAGGGCAGAAACATAGAGAAAAGTTTGCATTATAAACCACGTCCCCTAAAAACGTCTTTTTTTACATATCGCCCAGTGACGTCACAAGGGGGACTTTGCCACAGTTCATGCAATTTTTTTTTTTTTTACTTAATTATATTTTCATTAATTTATTCAATTTTATTTTCTTATTTATTTTATGTATTTATTTGATTATAATGATTTATTTTTACTAAAGATCAATAAAGTTTGTTTTAATTAAATTAAATTCTTCCCTTGTCATCCACCCCACCAAGGCCAAGAAAGTTCAGCTATGGATAGAAAAGAGCAGAAGCTCTGAGCTATCCTGTCATGGTCCATAGTTTGTACCAAGCCACACAGTGCAGTAGTTCGTGAGGTCAGTCAGTCAGTTACTTAACTATAGACGTTTAGTTAGTTTCCATTTTAGTTGTTTCACAGCGATTTAGGATGGTGAACTTTTGTATTTGTGCAGGCTGCACAAACTCTTGCCTGACATGGCACAGAGTTCACGTTTTTCCCCTCAGGAAAAGCAGCTATTTTCATGCGTGGGTGTGATTTGTACAGGTGAGGAGACAGGGCTTCACTGCGGCATCTGTGTCCAAAAACATGGTCAAAAATTCAATAACATAAATCTGAAAGCACCAATATAATCTTATTCTTTAATTTTTTTCCAAGTGAGATACATATAGGTTCTTTTCCCATTTCATTCACCACTTAATCCCAATATTCAAAATACACAAATATAATGTTCCCAATAGCCTACAGTGCAATCCGTGCATGTACAGTGACACATTTTATGTTGTTTTTTCTCTGTAATGTAACTCCAAAATCCTTTCGTCAAACAACTATAACCCAGGCTCTTCTTCTGTCTGGGTCCTAGGGAAACCTGGCTGTGACAAAAACATCTCAAAAATACTATTTCTTAATAGTGACAGTGCATAGTCAACAAGCAGCCTAAATACGGCCCAGCCTAACGTTTTAAACGAGATTTAGGCTAATTGTCACAAGCAGTGTCGTAGGTTATAATCTCATAAACACACCCTCCAGTGGATAATTTGCTATATACCAATAACACAAAGAATGTGATCATTTTAGTCATTTAAGTCATGCATTGCTTTGATAGCTAATTACTACTTTTTTACTAAAAATAATTTAGTAACATTAGCTAACAGCCTAGCTTCGTTGCTATGTTTTCATTATCATCCGGGTGATAGCTAGCCTATATGTCCGCTTTCGCAAGCAAGACGCTAATAAATGAGACGTACACTAATTTACGTGCCAGTAACCTAAAATACTCAAATAGCTTATGAAAAGTTATCCCACAATCCTTGCTTTTGTCATTTCTTCCATTTGTTAAGCCAAATTCCACAATTTTGCGGCCTTTTTCAAGCAATTGAGTCCCACCATTGCCTTCTGTAATATGGCCGCCACGCAGACGTATCTGAACAGTAGAACACGGCATCTACGTATATATATCTATGTGGAAAAGGACAGCTTGATCAGAGTGACTGTGATCTCCTACGTGCTCTATATCTCATGTACATTCTACATTTTCCACAAAAAGCTACGAAACACTTTAAGCTCTGAACTCTGTGGATTTAGAAAGTCGACGGTCTGCTGAGTAGAAATGCCAGATACTATGCGGAGACATCAAGCATAGTTTTTTATGTACAAAGCAAAATGTACTTGGCTATGGGGAAATGCATTGTAATAGCGTCCCTCTGGTGGTGGGCTCTGGTACATACATGTGTGACAGACAGACAGACGCACAACGGGGATCAAATTCGTTGTGGTGGGGGGACAACAAAAGCAGGTTTTAACTGCCAACTGTTAACTGGCTTCAATGATAACCGAGGAATAGGCAGAGAGAGGAGGGACAACTATACCAGAGTGAATGTGAATAATTAGCTGAAAGAGGAGGATGAAAAATCTCCCAATATAACAAAAAATTATAATAAAATGTGGAGAAGGTGAAAGGGGTGTGTAGACTTTCCGGCTTGACTGTATTAGTGTCAACACAGTACTAGACTTTGGCTGGTCAACATATGACTAAATAGTGGCATGTGTACAATGATGAATATCCTACAGGAGCATGCACGTTTAGTTTGAACTTACTTTTTTCTAATCTATGGTATGGATCCAGCTAGCAGTAACACATGAGAGCAGACCTATGGAGCAAACACCTTCGTAGCTAACGTTAACAGTCCCTAAATGTTTTAACCCTCTAGAATGAGTGCATACACAAAGGTTAGCCTACTGACATTCCGTTTGGTAAGTAGGCTAGCTTATGTTGTTATTGAACTTCCCGAGCACAAGTACCAGTCCAGTAGTGATTGTTACAGCAGCATTAGAACATTAACTTGTACAACTTACACTCATAGTGGTCATTTGAATCTTGGTCGTTTTTTCCTTCTCTTCTGATAAGCGATGGTGTAAATCCTTTTCATTTTGACAGCCGCCTATTCATTCAAACAGTCGTGCTACTAACGACATGGGGCCCCGTCTAGGGGGGTTTCCGAGTAGGCTACACACCACACTGTCCATCGGATGTCTCAAGGGGGTTCCCACATTTTTATATTGTCATTGCCGTAGGACTAATGTGATCAGCCTTCGGGGGCCCTCTCAACGCTTCCCGTCTAGGGGGGTTTCCGAGTACACACTGCACTGCCCATCGGCTGTTTCAAAGAGGTTCCAACATTTTTAGATTGTCATTGTCATAGGACTAATGTGATGAGCCGCCGGGGCCCCCTCAAAGCTTGGGGCCCCAGGCAATTGCCTGCCTTGCCTGTCCTGTTGCTCTGCCTCTGACTATAATAGACGCCACAGGTTAGTTTTCCTGCTGTCATGTTAGATAGCTAGCTAACGTTAGCTCTCCTAGTCAGCTGGGATGTTACTAGGATACGCTATTATACGCCGCTACCTAATAACTGTCCGTTTTATCTACTGCATAGCTATTAACTTAGCAAACAGTGTGTAGTAGAAAAAAATAACTTTTTCATGGTAAAGTTATTTAGTTACTGTAACTTAGTTCTCACTAATCTAAACAGTTTGCCACAGGTTTTCCTCAGACCACAACTCCATCTCTTGCCGTGCCCCGTTGCTTCTCCTCATCCTGGCCTGTTCCCGGTCCCTTGGGCACCTAGAAGGCCGTAAGGCTGTGGCCCATCGCAAGCATTGGAAAGTGGATTTCCCAGCTCATCTGTCTCAAAGATGCCGATATTACGATCCATTTTGCAGCTAATGTTGCTTACTTACCATTCACTGTAACTCCCACTCTGTTCTGACTCCCCCATGTGGCGTCACCGTTCGACTTCCCCATATTATTCAGACTTGAGGTGCGCGTGGCCGATTTCATTACAAAAATAAGTATAGATGTAATTCTAAGTGTATAACTCACTTGATGTTAACCTGCATGTTTCCCTTTAACTAAATACAGATTTAAAAGGTTAAACGATCAGATGTGGATTTATAGTCATAATTGAAATGCATAGGGAGTATGGTCAGGTTCTACCATAGAAATGTATGGAATATATGGTAAGGTCCTACCCCAGAAATGTATAGATGTATAGTCAGGTTCTACCACAGAAATTCATAGGATGTATCTTCAGATTCTACCATAGAAATGCATAGGATGTATAGTCGGTCCTACCACAGATATTCAAAGGATGTATGGTCAAGTTCTACCATAGGAATTAATAGGGGTTATCTTATATTCTATGGTGGGTTTGAGGTCAGTCAGCTTCATTGTTATAAAAAATAAAAAAACTGATAAAATCCCCATTTGTGATGCTCGGTGTACTACCTCCAAAGATGGGGCAGATCTTCCTCCAGCAGGTGATGCCCCCTTGGCTAGTGTACTGCCCCAGTGAGGTCTCCAGGAGGAAGAGGGGAATCCCGCAAGTGAAAAGGAACAGGACGTAGGGGACCAGGAAAACCCCTATTAGGAAAAAAATGGAACTCGTCAAAATTCCAAAATTCATTGAAATGAATCAACTGCTCAGAGTATCACAGAATAATTATATAAAGTATATTATATTTATAGTAACTATAATTATGAATTTTAAAATCTTTTATTAATAAATATAGTAATTTTGTCTCACTGGAATCATAAAGAAAAGGACTCTGGGAGGGGTATCCAGATTCCAGCAGAGTTACTATTAAGTGAAGAATTACATCAAGTAAAAGATTAGTTAGATAACCTACATTTAGAACTTGGACATTTTTGGAAATAATTTAGCACGTTACATTAAGTCTCAGCTATACCTCTGTAGTTAAATTTTAACAAATTTGGTAAGAAGAGGTTA
Organism: Ilyophis sp. 1 JC-2022; assembly: GCA_022702515.1. Classification (NCBI taxonomy): domain Eukaryota; kingdom Metazoa; phylum Chordata; class Actinopteri; order Anguilliformes; family Synaphobranchidae; genus Ilyophis; species Ilyophis sp. 1 JC-2022. Next base: position 1,673,710 of record CM040402.1, on the reverse strand, counting down.
TTACTGAGTAACTCCAACATAGGTAACATGGAACAACAGTTAGTGGTATTCTTAATTACACATGTGAAACAAGGCCAGCCTTGTATAATCATAGTTAACATGGACATTTATTGTTTAGAAGAGTATTAAAGGAGGTCACTACTCTGCTAAAAGAAAAGCTGCACTGAAGAGGTGGACAGCAGTGGGGTTTGTGTGTGAGGGTTAATGTTAGCTGTGTTGCACGTGTCAACAACGCCATCAGATTCTCACCGATGGCATTGTTTTATAAGAAACAAGGCCAGGGCTTCTGCTCAAGGTTGCAAAAAGGATAACAAAGCATTTACTCCATTCCCGTCAAATACACATACCTATACAGACTGCACTGCTTCTGCAAATGTTGGTCAAACTGAAATTTGTTTGAAAAAGGTTTCGGGTTTTACAGAAAAACTACATTTTGAGTTGTTTGTATGATCTCAACCAAAAACGTTTTCAACGTTAAATAAAATGCCAAGTTACTCACACATAGCCTACAAAGCACTGTATGTAAGTCATTAATTCCCACTTGCAAAAACTAGGCCTGCCTTTAAAAGTATTGATATAAAAAATGTGGCCAAGTTACAACTAACAATATTGCCTGTTTTAGATCACACTAATTAAACTAGCTCTATTCCAAAGCAATGCTACCCAATCTTTTCTAAATTATTTAATGTAACTTGGCGCTGTGTTTTTTTTCATATTACTAGCTCAAGAATGTGGTCAATGAAACTATGTGCCACATCAAACTGTGAAAGGAGAATCATTTTTGTGGATATAATCTGTGATTCAGATGCGTTACTAGAGAAATTACTAGACTATTGGGTAAGTTTGAACAATTCTCTGCATCCAGTGCTTTGGGTCTATGAAAAGCACAGCATGAATAAAATTGTATTATTATTATTATTACGTATTTATAAGATGAAAAAATGTTTTAAGTTACCTTAAATAATTTAGTAAATATGCGATAGCATTCCTTTGGAATAGAGCTAGTTTAATTAGTGTGAGCTACGACAATATTGTTACTTGTAACTTGGCCACACCTTGATATCAATACTTTTAAAGGCAGGCCTAGTTTTTGCACGTTTTGTAAGGTAGGCTAGCTAACAGTAGGCTAGTTAAAGCAACGTTTGGTAATACCAGCGGTCGTTTATAAAATCTATAAATCTGTCATCATGAAATCCATATGCCTTTTGTGACTTTCCCTTAATAAATTGTGATATAATGTGAGTATCAATATTGCATAAGGAAAAGTTATGAACACAGTATGCTCTGGTCATGCGTTTAACAAGCTACTGGCATAGGCTACGTGCTTGTGTTGCTTAATGTAATAGTTATTACAGTTATAGCTATATTACTGTAGGCTATGACTTATGCTAGCTGTCCAGCTAATGTGAAGGATTATCATTGATACTGCATATAGCAGTGCTAGCTGTAACTCTTACACTGGTCTAACTGTAGCTATAAGAACAGTTCTGTGGTCCGGATAGAAAATAAACTAATGTAATCTCATACTGATCAGACGTTTGTGTAACCATAACGTCCATCTCTCATGACGAGAATGAGATCATCTGTCTTATTACCGATAGCCCACAATTACGCTGTAAAATATCAGTTTGTAGATTGTATGTACGATGTATTTAATCTCTAATAAAATTAACAACAATTCACACCACTACCTGTTGCCAACTAATATTGTGTCTGAATCATTCATTCAATACAGCTAGGCATCATGATGATGCAAATACATTTATTAACCAAATCTATAGGGAGACATGTATGCACAATAGGCTATGGCAGTGTTTTTCAACCTTTTTTGAGCCAAGGCACATTTTTTACATAAAAAAAAATCCTGAGTCACACCACCAACCAAAAGTGTTACTAATTAAGTGAAGTTAATAGGATAAGATAATTTCCCAAGGCACACCTGACGATCCCTCACGGCACACTAGTGTGCCGCGGCACAGTGGTTGAAAATCACTGGGCTATGGAACACATGACTGGCAAAATGGCTGTAAGTTATCAAGGGTGTAAGGTATCAAACGAGCCCCAAACCATCACTCTACGGCCAGATATGGAGTAATCACTTTAACGGTTTCTTCTCCCGACTCATTTTCCTATAGAACTCTATAGGGGGGGAACACACATACATTCTAGCTGAAAGAAAGACATAGAATTACGGTGTTTTAAACGGTTGTATAAATGGTAGAAATAGCTACTAATGTGTTATATGTCCACAGATGACTGGCGTAGCTAACAAAATAATTGGTGTTTTGAAGAGCTGCAGTAGCCTCGTAAAAAGGGAACTGAAACCAGGGAACTCCTGCATCAAAGTCAGGCACACTAAAGCACAAGACCATAATGCAGCTGCACATAAAGTGATAAAGTTCCCTCCACTATTATTGGCACCCCTGGTAAAGATGAGTAAAAAGGGTTATAAAAAATTCACCGTTTGGTGAATTAGCTTAATCTCACAATTTAAAAAATTAGAAAAATCCAACCTTTAATTGAAGTAAATTTATTATGAGAAAAATCCCTCATCAAGAAATAATTATTTTTAACAAAACCACGTGTGCCACAATTATTGGCACCCCTGCATTTATATATAGAATAAAGTAATCATTTTAAATATTTGGTTGCATATCCTTTGCATGCCATGACTTCCTGTAATTTTGCGTGAAAACTTGTGTTTGACAAATGGATATTTGTTCCCGTAGGCTCCTGCGTAAACGTGACCGGCAGTAAATCTTTTTTTTGACTGCATTATTTTATCAGGCTTAACTGAGTAGACACTTTTGTTAGACCCTTTTGTATGGAGGTAGATTTCTATCAAAAATAAACAAGCACAAAAGTATAATCCACAATTGTATTTACCATCCACACACACACACCTCTCAATTTGTGTTTCGTAAAAATAATCCACAAGTATGTGTTTTCCATCCACAGACAAACACCTCTCAACTTGTGTTTCGTAAATCATAATTTCTAGCTAGCTAGCTACATGCAATCTGATAGGAGTTTTGTGCAATGACTGTTTAAAAAAACTTCCCATCGCAAGATTAGCGTGGGGTTAACTTTACAACCTAAATAAACTCAAAACTCGGTTGTTTTAATTCAATTTACCATTAAAGATAATATGCAATTTTGGCCACTTGTTCTGATGATGTTTGGTTCAGAATACTGCAAGCATGCCAGCTAACCTTAACCAGAGTGATCACATTAAAGAATCAGTTCGCCACTGGAATGCGCTTTCCTAGTGAATACAGCCAATTCAAGTAATTGAAAGCAAAAATCATTTAATTTATTTCGTTTTTCTCCTTCCTCTTCTGCTTCTTTTTCTTCTTCTTCCCATTTTTCCTGCCTACCCAGAAACCCTCACAGAAACTCCTGCCTCCTTAGCCTCAAAGAATAATTCTCCCGATTGGATAACAACATCGCATACCTACTCTCCCAAGCTTATCGCCCAATAAAAACGCTTCAAACTAATGTGGACACATCAAACAAAACCGCTATATGGCTTGGCGTTTTCCATGAAGCTGCTGTGGACTACTGGTTAGAGTTGCTGCCAATCACACAGAAGATTGGGGATACGAGCCCAACGGCACAAAAAAACAAAAAATGGAATTTTAAACAATGTGCAACTGTTAAATACTTCTAATTTATTACACTGTTATTTTCACATTAACAAACTTATTTTTATTGCAAAAGCAAAAGACGTTTCCAATATTAACTGTTCAATGTTTCACTTGTATTTCACTTGTGCTACAGCAAAATGGTAAAGGTCAGACGACACCACTTCAAGTAACGTTACGCAATATAGAAAAAAATCTTTGCTGTTGACACTGAAAAATGACCTATAGCCTATATCACATGACTGAACCTCTTGTGGTTAGCGTCAAGCCTTAGTATTCCAGAGAACTGGGTTCAATCCCCGTCTGGTACTAAAGTATAATTTCATTTTGGACTAAAACAGTGTGCACATGTTGAATAATAATAATACATAAAACATAATTATTATCTATGCTACCTTCTTTGACAGTAGTTCTTATTTTCTCATGCAAATATCTCTGGGAAATATTTGCCAGAGAAATTTCAACGTCAGTCAGCTGGTCAGGAAAACAAACCTACTAAAAAGTGTAGCCTAAAGGAAACTACTACTACGAAGCGAGTCAAAAATATATAATATTCCATGCACATCCATGGTTTACAGTTCAAATTGAAGAAGAAGCTGTATTCAGAAATTTGCAACAAAATACAATTATTTCAGAATAGTCACTAGAAGCTATATACATCATAACCACAACATAAGTAGCCTAATGCATTTAAATACATTTTAAAAAACGTACAAAAGCGCATGTGTTTCTACACAATAACAGCAACGTGTTTTAGCCCTAAGAGCGATAGAGTCGCTGTGGAAATGTCGACTGTACAGGAATCTACTTTGCCGAAATGTAACAACATAAACTATTCAGGGTTAATTAGAAAACAGTTGTAGCTGAATATACTGGTAAGTACTTTGTTTCCTAAACATATTTATATGAGAGATTTTGGAAAACAAAAACTAGGCGTCTTCTAAACCGAAAGTGCATCAGGTACTGTCTATAGTAGCTACAGTCAGCAAGGGAAAACGGCAGATGCTTATTTGTACTACAATGTGCTTTACTAATATTATTGTTCCTATATGTGAACATGATTTTCTTAGGGTGTATATTCTTAAATGCAACTTGGCCCTGTGTTTTTTCATCTTACCATCTCAAGAGAATGTGGTCAATGAAACTGTAGCCTGTGTGCCACATCAAACTGAAAGGACAATAATTTATATATGTGTTGCAATTACTACACTACAGGGTATGTTTGAACAATTGTCCGCATCCAGTGCTTTGGGTCTATGAAAAGCACAGCATGAATAAAATGTATTGTATTTATGTATTTATTTATTTGGAATATTTGTATTTCTATAGAAAACTGTGTGGTCCTACAAAGCCTAGATATTCTTGTGTTCACAAAATTCTGTTCATAAATAACATAACTATTTTTATCTTAACAAATTAGTACTATTACTTATTTGGCATCATCTGACCCACAAACATACAGTAGCCTACGTTGACAGGGTGAATATGTCTGGATAGGTTTGTAAAAATGCTATATGTAGGCAATTTTCAACGTCATCATATTTCAAAATTTTATCTGCATTTATTTATTCATCCCCCCCTTTCTCTATTGTAAATTATCTTTCTTGGTGCAAATGTCTGTTTGTGAATTGTACAGAAATCTGTAGCAGCACCGAACATTTTAAAACCTGTACATTTTATAAAGTACTTTTTACTATACTTTCTGGAGTATAATTATTTGTCAACTGTTTAAACCATTAATTTAAATAATATTATGTTCCAAGAGGCCATTTTTGTTATTTGACATTTAAAGTTTGAATGACCACAATCTCTTCAGAATTTAGGAAAGTCTGGATAGCATTGCTTTGGAATAGAGCTAGTTTCATTAGTGTGAGCTAGGATAGGCAATATTGTTAGTTGGCCACATTTTGTCATGGTTATTGGCAGCCTCTGCCGTTTCTGCGGTCGTCATTCATATTGACGGCAGCGAGGCGATCTATCCGATTTTTACCGCCTCCGTTTCAGTGTTTGGATATCGCCCAGCTATTATTCCACGCACCTGTTTTGAGTTTCCTGCCGGTTATAAATAGCTCAGGACTTCCATATTCCTACACTTTGATATTGTCTAAACTGTTGACAAACAAAGTCGGTAAACGGTATAGGAATTCGGTCACTGCATTTCTGGTTTGTACAAATAAGATATGCAGGGAGTCCGGTTATAATTGGGATTAGATTGGTTTATTCATTTATTTCCAATCTTTCGCTTTATCCTTAATCTCTCGACCTGTTACCTTTTATGTTCAGCTCTTTTTCTACAAGAGTTTAGGTAACAGGTTTGATTTTATATTTCTTTCCTTTATCCATTTATCTGGGTTTTTCTTTTGGTTTCTCAACCTCCTGTTACGCATAATTAATTAGTGCGAGAGGTTCTTTTGTTATTTATTCTGATTGTTTATGGAGATACGCTTACGTTTTTTGAGGCTGTTTTGATTTGCCTTGTGCAAGATAAGTTTTGCTCCCGTTCTTTCGTTTACACCTTCCTGGTGCGGTTTCTTCCGCTTTTGTGGCGTATCTTTCGAGATACGCTTTTAGAATCCTTATCGGTCGTGTTTGGTTCTCCGAACCTTACACCAACCTTCACAGAATATCGAAGTCAGAATGGAAGAGCCAGTGACTTCTAAGGAGACTTACAGAACACTGCCTAGCCAGGACGCTAAAGGGATTACTCCTGAGGAGGCTATCATGACCCTGCAAATTCAACAAGCTCAGTTGATGGAACAATTGTAGAGCCAGGGTGACTGCCTGCAAAAGCTAACAGAGAGCCTTTATAGACTTTCTATGTCAGTCAGCACAAGCACAAACTCCCCCTGTACCCCACCACATACCATTAAAGAGCCAAAACTCCAATTACCGCCACGTTATGGTGGGGAACTGGGGAAATGGCACTCCTTTTTAACAGTGTCTTATTTATTTTCACGCACAACTCTCCCGCTTTACTACACCAAAATCCCGCGTAGCATTTATTTTGTCCTTCCTGTGTGATCAGGTTCTCGCCTGGGCTGACCCTCTGATTCGGTCCGATGCCCTGTAATGCGTGATTACATTCAGCTCATGGAGGAGATGCAGCTGGTTTTTGATCACGAGGTCTCAGGCGAGGAGGCAGCCAGAAGGTTGACCAGCTTTCGCCAGGGTACTGACACTGTAGCGGCTTTCGCGATCACATTTCAAGCATTAGCCGGGGAGACAGGTTGGCCTGACGACCTGCTAAAGTCTTTATTTTGACAAGTGTTGTCCAACCCCATCAAAAACGCGTTAGTTATGCTCGAGCCGCCCGCTACGTTCAGTGATCTGATCACCACAGCTATACGCCTTGACAACCTGATCAGAGAGCATGAACGTGAGCTTAGCAATCATTCGGTCCATTTTAAATCCGCCCTGTCAGTAGGTATTCCACCCAGTCGCCCCACCTATTCCTCTACTGATCAGGACGAGCGGAGAGACTGTTCGCGTCCTCATTTCTCCTACTCCCCGGTAACGTCTCCAGTTCCTCCTCCCGCCTCTCCCTCCCTTAATGAGGAGGAGTCCATGCGGGTGGTTCTCTGCGCGAGCCGAAACTGGCTAAGCCGCGAGAGGAGTGGTGCCATTATTGCAGGCGCAGGGGGCATTTGAAGAATTATTGCCCTAAATTGGGGTGCAATGAGGGTGGTCGTGCTAGGAGAACCGGATACCCTAGCGAGACATAATGGTACTGTCCCTCGGACGTTATTACTGGTTCGACTGTTTTGGAATAAGCGCACAGCTAATCTCGACGCATTTACTGATTCCGGAGCAGCCAAGTGTCTTATGGATGCCAAATGGGCCCGGGAACATAAAGTTCCCATACACCCTCATCTGGTCACTGCCCTTGACGGCCGTCCATTGGGCGCTGGGATCATTAAAGAAACCACGGGTTCCCTGACCATGCGCACCTTCCACAAGGGCCATTTAGAACTGATTCAGTTTGTTTTAGTCGATTCCCCCTGATAGTCCTATAGTTTTGGGGCATTCATGGCTGGCCCGGCATCTGGGATATCTGATTTTCCCCTGCCAGTTAAAGTATCGGTCTGCTCCCGCAAAGGGGGTTCACGACTCCCACCATCAGGTTTTTTACGCCCTTCACCCAACCCCAGTCATTCTGGGAGGCGCGTTTGTGCGACACGGCCAAACAAGAGGTTGCAGCCAACAGGCGTCATCGTTCCACCGTCCAGGTCTCTTGGTTGAAACCGATGCTGGTTAGCGCTCTCACCCCGGCTGACAAGCCGCCGGCCCTCCCCCCCGGCCCTTGGAGGAGGGTCTAGTTTACACTGCTCGGCGCATTTTGGCCAAGAAACCTGGGCAGAGGTGTCCAGTTTTTAGTGGACTGGAAGGGGTATGGTCTTGGGGAGCGCTTCCCTCCAGAAACATACTGGACCCAACTCTCATTCGGGACTTCCGTAGAAACAAGGCTGAGGGGTCGCCTGGTGCCATCCCTTAGAAAGGGGGTACTGTCATGGTTATTGGCAGCCTCTGCTGTTGCTGCAGTCGCCATTCTTATTGACAGCGGCGAGGCGATCTATCGGATTTTTTCCGCCTCCGTTTCGGTGTTTGGATATCGCCCGGCTATTATTCCTCGCACCTATTTTGAGGTTCCTGCTGGTTATAAATAGCTCAGGACTAACTCTTCCTACACTTCGATATTGTCTAAACCGTTGACAAATGAAGTCAGTAAATAGTATAGGAATTCGGTCACTGCATTTCTGGTTTGTACAAATAAGAAACACAGGAAGTCCAGTTATCATTCGGATTAGATTGGTTTATTCATTTATTTCCAATCTTTCGCTTTATCCTTTATTTCTCGATCTCTTACCTTTTGTGTTCAGCTCTTTTTCGACAAGAGTTTATGTAACAGGTTTGATTTTTCATTTCTTTATCTGGGTTTTTCTTTTGGTTTCTCAGCCTCCCGTTACGCCCAATTAATTAGTGCGTGAGGTTCTTTTATTTATTCTCGTTGTTTATCAAGATACGCCTCCGTTTTTTGAGGCTGTTTTGATTTGCCTTGTGCAAGAGAAGTTTTGCTCCAGTTCTTTCGTTTACCCCTTCCCGGTGCGGTTTCTTCCGCTTTTGTGGCACATCTTTTGAGATACGCTTTTAGAATCCTAATCGGTCACGTTTGGTTCTCTGCCTTACACCAACCCTCACACATTTTGATATCAATAATTTTAAAGACAGACAGGCCTAGTTTTTGCAAGTTGGAATTAAAGACTTACAGACAGTGAGGCACTTTGCCATCTCTGTTTAATTTAATCTTAATTAGTTAATATTACTTAATGTGTTTGCTGTTATTGTATTGAATAAAACATGTAGCCTACGTGTTAATAGGCTATGTTTATGAACATACTATGTGGCATCAAATCATAGAATGATAATTGTATGATAGCACTATACACATAGTGAATAAATTTGAAGCGGACATTGTTAATTTCTGTGTGTTTACATAACGTTAGACCGTTAGCTGTCACAATATCAAGTTCATGGAATTTCCAATAGGTGTGTAGCTAATTCAATATGATGGAAATCCACCTAGTGTGTGAGTGTTTGTCTATGTAGTTGCATAGAAAATAGGCTTACTGCAACAGCACACACGCTCGTATAAACAAGTTCACAGGCAAACAACAAATCTTAGAGAAATTAATCGAAATTCTCATTTTTATTGAAAACCAATGAACATAAACAAAATAAAGCGCTTTATTGCGGTCGTTAAAAACAACAATTAACTTGCGAGGATAATATTTGGTTGGCTGTGTCAGTATCTAATTTTATCTGTCAGATGATGTTAAAAAGTTTAGGAGATCGCTAATGTCAGTTTTAACGAGACAAATTAACATTGAATTTGATCAAAAATACTTTTCTCAGTATCGTAGAGTTGTTTGAACCTGTGAAAGCATGTTTTTTTCTGCATACATAAGTGTAGCCTGTCCTTCTAGCAACTTTTACATTTATCCCATGTGTTTATCACCCGTGGAGAACTTTTCTTTTGACAAAAAAAAAACATGTGACTTGACTGCATGTGAGATGAGCGCAAAATGAAAACCTCCTGGTTCGGATGTGCTCCCCATTGGTTTCTATTGGCATCGCTGTCTCTACATTATAAACTCCTCAAAAAAAGTTTGGAAATTTGTCACTGTATTATTAGCATTGTATCTTATATCATTGGAAAGCCTGTTCATTTCCCTTTACAATGATGTCCCATGTGTAAGGATCATGCATTTGTGGGACGAGCAGCACAGCTGATTATGTGGGTGGGGTCCCAAGTGAAATTTCTAAAATCTCCCTGCCAATGTCAAACAGTGTATTCTCCTATTGGTATTGACTCTATTGTTTTGAGTTGTTTCACGTACTTCACTTGCATTTGTAACGGATTAGACCGCACTCACCTTTGGCAATGCCCAACTTCCGATTTCTAAAGGGATTCCCCCAAGTGGAAGTGGTGAGGGGGAAGTGCAGGAGGGCAGAACATTTAACGGATTGGACCGCAGCCTCGTTCCCTTGAGAAAAGTTTAGGGTTGAGGGGCTATGTCACAAACTTCACTTGGCTTTCTGACGGATTGGACTCACACATAAAATGGAGACCTGAAATAGAGACCTCGTCGCAAAAAAGCAGACTCGGCAAGCTCATATTACCCACAATTCTCCCAAGTGAAATTTGCAAGTGAAGTTTATGAGGGTGGAGCGAAAACTGGATTGGGCCAGCGCCTTTGGTAGCTAGGCCTTCATGGGCCATTTTTGGGAGGAAGCTTCACTTCTTTAAAAGGTCTTTTATGGAGAGTAGACTAGTAAGGCTGCCTTTTGTTTTCCGGTCAGAGATAATTCACTTTTAAAGTTAGTGCAAGTTATTATATTAAAGTTTAAAAAATATTAAAGTTTAGGTGAGTTAGCTTGAGCTTCCTCTTCTTTTGTTACCACTGCTCCCGAGATCTCATTTTAATAAAATCTCAATAAACATATCTTGGTTTTAAATTGACTGTGCATAATTTTTTTTATCAGGCTTAATTGAGTAGACACTTTTGTTAGACCCTTTTGTATCCATATAGTTATTGTAACGCGGGTGGGTTTCGGGTCGTAATAGTGAGTATGGTAGGCTACTGGACCATGCCGGATAGTGTGCAAGGCTTCAGTGATGCTGTCCAGGTCTCACCGTTGTAGATTAATTAGGCTAAAACTGAATCGGAACCATGCTAACAATTAGCATTTTGCCATTCGATTCAATTGCCACCCAGATAACTTTTGTTTAAATAACCGCCTAAATCCACTCAATTAAGGTTTAACAACAGCTTTACAAGTGTCGTTGTTCGAAATTAAATGCACATGATTACAGGGTGCACAAGAACTATATTTTTGCTGAAATTAGTTACTATATACAATTATGTCTTTCAGCCTCTGTTTAGATTATGAACATCTGGTCAGAGAGCCAGTAACTTTTAGTAGCCTATCACTCCACGTGAGAACAGTTCAAGTGTTGTCGGAATTATCGGAAATACGGGTTTCCGACACGGAGGTTGCACTTGAACGAACTTGCAAATCATAATTACAAGTGATTAAATATTAATATTTAAATAATTAAATATTTATTTATTTTTTTCATTTACTTTTTAGAAATGAAAGAATCTAGATGTTTGCTGGTAATTTCAGAGCATGTGAATGCGTCAACCTCGTAATTACGAACTTCCGAGGAGCACTTGAAGGCAGACCAGGGCGACAACAGTGACCAGCTTGTGAACAAAGAAGCAGCAAGCGTTTGTTTTCTTAGCGAAATGTCTGATTATGAAGATGACGGGTAGAATTTGTAGTTGAACCATTGTTCGAGCCAGAATATACTGATTTAGAATTATAAGAAATGGATGCTGCTCGCACTGTTTCAGCTGCAGGACGAGAAAATGCTCCTCGACCCCAACCCGTGCCCAGAACGTCAGGGAACTGGTGGTGCCGTTGTGGTTTGTGCGAAGCTATGCCCAGCAAAGTGTAATGCAGCTGCTGCAATGATTGGGAATTGCTGGCAACACGGCTGGAAAAGATGGGTGATCACCCAGATGACCACCCATCTTTAATGTAATGTAATGACCCAAGGACCACCTGTATCACGCACCACACGGATTTACCTGTCTTACTGAATCTAATTGTCTTGAAAACAAATTTTCATATCCCAAAACTGGAAGAGATGGCCTGTTCCTCAGGGAGCAGACGGGCATCTTCCAGTCAAGTAAAGCTAATAGGCTACTGTATAAGACGTGTTGCAAAGATCAACACTATGGGGGTTATTCATAAAACCTTACCACCACATCAAAATTAGCACCTGTATTTTCAAACATGACAAAATCCTGATTTTCTCACTCAGGATAATGAACATAGCCAGCATGGCTACAGGGAGGATGAATTTGAGAATTTTATGTTTACAAAAAACATTGTAATCACCGTGGTAGTACACATTTTATAAATAACTCCTTATGTATGATATGAGTGCATTCACAGTGGTGTTATTAATTGTATAACTAAAGCCCGTCACCATTACAGCTGTTTGTAATTAGTACTGTACCTAGTTATTCAGATACATTGTTTTTATTACAGAAGCTAAAGCACTGCCTTTACCTTCATAAACAATGAAGAATACCCTCTAAGATTCCCACGCAGCCAATCATCCAAAACATTTCAAACGCAAAGCAACATTAGTCATTTCTACATCACATTATTAAACGCAAAGCAACATTAACTTTTCAATATCATATTATAGAACTTAATTTAAATGTTCAAGACTACTTCATGAGTCTTTACTTTCTTTGCATTTGCTTGAAGCCGATGAATTTTATTGTTTTACTTATTTTATCTTTTAAATGTATTTATTTATTTCTATTCTAAAGCCATTTTAAAGTAAGGTCAGTTGGACACTTGGTTTTGAAGCAAACATTTGACAAGAGAACTTGCTCTGTTTCATGTTGATTTTCTCCCAAATATCAGTTTTATCTGGATAACTGGTTAGCCTTTGAAGTCTGTCTGGAGTAGTTATTTTCCATTCATGTATAGCAAAAATGGCACCGCACAATTCACCTTCCTCCCTCGAATGCACCCACTACATTTCACTAACACAGAAGATTGCTGAACTTGAAGTCTCCTTACTTCATCAAATAAGAGAAGACGAACAATTACTTGACTCCCTGCTCATATCCAGACATACTGCTGAAGTTGATACAACCCTTCTATCGTGAGCACAAAAGACTGAAAGTGATAACCCCTGGTCTAGACTTGGAGCTAAACCCAAGTCTGTGATCTGTTCCACTCCCGCGTATGCTAACGGCCATGCTAATGAAGGTCCATGGATCGCTGCCCGGGATAAGAAGAATCAACGCCGAAAAAACTCCCCCAGTTTCCCGCAATCTCAGTAAATTCTCTGACCCTCAAATTTGATCAAATCACCCCATGGTTTAGAAAACCATTGTACATGTTGGCTCAAATGACATTTCAAATCAACAGTCTGAACTATTAAAACTGAATTTATTTGAATCTATTTATTTAGCACTCTTAGGCAATCATCAGTTAAAGTGCATATTTCTAGCCCTACTCCCCCAACTGGACGTGGAATAAACTGGTTCAGCAGGATTTTGAACCTAAGCACCTGGCTTAGGTCTTCATGTGCTGCTCATAATAGGAATTCTATTGACAATTTCAATCTGTTCTGAGAAGGTAGGGACCTTTTCAGAGCGGATGGCTTACATCCAAACAGAACCGGAACATGGCTGCTCGGTGCTACAGCCATCACCCATCCGTCCCCCGATCCATGAGTTTAAGGGAGCAGCGGTCCCCAGAATCCCCCAGCAGGCACTTATTGATATTTCCTGGGTCCCCACCATAATAGCGGTGATGCTCATACCCAATGTGCCTGAAATATTTCCTATCCCTGTTTTGATTAGAAACAGAATTAACAGGGCACACTCTACTCGTATGGTAAATCTTTCCAACCTTTTAGTTATCCCACATCAACATAAATCACAATTTGCCTTGGGGCCTACCACAAAAAAACTAAAACTAGCCCTGCTTAATGTTAGATCTCTAGAGAACAAATCGTTTTAATTTCTCATAAACTTAAATTTTATGTTCTTAACTGAAACCTGATTAGACAAAAATGGCGGTGCAACAGTCCTCATTGAGTCAACCCCTCCTAATTAAAATTTTATGGATGTTGTCAGAGTTGGTAGAAAAAGAGGCGGAGTAGCTGCCTTATTTATAGGGATGTACAGGTGCAGCTCAAAACATTTGAATATCGTAAAGTTCAATATTTTTTGTCACTTATGTCAGAAAGTGAAACTCATATATTATATAGATTCATTAACTAACGAACATATTTCGCCACCATTTGGACTCATATCATGGCCAGGTAACTACACAACCCAAAGGTCTACCAAAGTTCAGTTGTGCTTTAAAAAGGCTGCAAATGTTATTCACATAGATGCAAAAAGGTTAGCAAAGCCAGCAGAAAGTCAGACCTGGATGGGAGATGGGTAGAGAGAAGACACAAAGAATAAATGCAGGGCTTGTTGGTTTTAGGGTGTTTCCACAACGGCCAGCACTCACCCCCTCCATTTTTGTAGCACAGGTACGGGAATCTCCACACATTTCCCAAGCCAATAATCTGTCCTGCCACAGCCAAGAGGAAGTCTAATTTACTGCCCCACTGAGCCCTCTCATGGATTTTGGGCGCTGCTTGCACTGTTGAGCTGACCTGATTTGGCAGGTTAAGCGTCACCTCCAGCTCACAGTTCTTCTCCATAATGCTGTTGAAAGGAATGCAGTTGCTGGTTATGGTTACAAGTATGTGTATTGAACGGAAACTGGAGACAACAACAGCATTTCAGCAGTGAAGGGCTCTGGATGTTCCAAGATGGTGTGGGTGCATTTACAAGTCATTCCACTTGAATCAATTACTATCTTTTCATCAGTATAGGGGGGTAAATATCTGTGGGTTCAAAACCCTATCCAATACATGTCATAAAATGAATAAAATCTGTTTTGTCCATTATAAAGCATATACATTTGCCCCTTGTGATGTTTTAAGATGAAAACATTGATATCACATTGTTACACACACATACATACGTAGCCTAATCATTCACTCTTGTACCTCAATAAAACATCAGTTTCCCCTGTACTCTACAGTATGTATTCCTTTGCCCTGGCATTTTTCTGTAGTTAAAAAATAAAATTCCTATTCATAATGACTCAATGGAAATTTTTTAACATTCATCTATATATCAGCACACAGTAAATTGGAATGAGTATTTCCCATGCCCTAAGTCAGTGATTTTCAACCACTGTGTGAGAGATCGTCAGGTGTGCCCTGGGAAATTATCCAACTTCACTTAATTAGTAACACTTTTGGTTGGTGGTGTGACTCAGGATTTTTTTTATGTAAAAAATGTGCCTTGGCTCAAAAAAGGTTGAAAAACACTGCCCTAAGTGACAAGTATAGCCCAGGAAGATAAGCCTATAGCATATATTATGTACGATTACAATACGCTACAATACAATTATATTCCACCAACAGGAAAATGCTGCCAAATGTTCTAGCTTCAATGAAAGTCAGTACATCAACCAGAAAACACGACTGAGCAATGGATGCTTAAACTACAGTGTGTGAAATACACTGAAAATGTGAAAATAACAATATCTAACAAGGCTCCCTTTTACCTGAGCCGGATGCCAGTTTAGATACTAGTATCTCTCCCCCGTCAGAGTCCTCACTGCAGGACGATTTTGTCACGGTGCAAAAGAAACATAGCTGTCGGCTTACAGCCACCGAGCACCACCCTACTCGCGTTTCAAACCGATATTCCCCACTCAGTAACACACCTACTGAGAAAGCCCTGATCATAGAGATCATAGGGGATAGTATTCTGAGAAACGTGAGTTTAGCGATACCAGCGACGACAGTGTATGCCTGGTGCCAGAGCTACCAATGTTGAGGCTAGTTTGAGAGTGATGGCTAAAAGTAAACGTAAATACTCTAGAATTGTCATTCATGACGGCACAAATGATGTCCGATTGAGGCAATCGAATGTCACCAAAAATAACTTTGTTTCGGTGTGTGCAGTGGCTAAAAATATGTGTCGGGAAGTAATATTTTCTAGCCCGCTCTCAGTTCGTAGGAGTGATAAGGTCCGTATCGGACCATATCAGGGCGCAGGCCAGGCAGCAGGCCTCGGATCCTACATTGGAGCCTGTGCGTTTTCCAACGCGTTTCCCAATGCCTGTGACTCAGACACATGGCCCAATGCCGTTGTCTGCCAGGTGCATTTCAGAGCTAGTAATTAGCAATAGTACTCATCCCAGCGCCCCATTATCTAACATATCTGAGCTAGAAACTAGTATTTATTATATTGAGACTGTGTCTGCCCCACGCATCTATGCTAAACACAAAGCAAACCGTGGTATTCACACGGATAATCTTGTTACTCTAAAATTAAACCATGTTGCTGCTAGCAGCTGTTGCGAATCACTCATAAAAATTGGACTACTGAATGTTAGATCTCTTGCTCCTAAAGCAATTATTGTAAACAAATTGATCACAGATCATAATCTCAAAGTACTGTGTCTGACTGAAACTTGGCTAAGACATGACCTGGTGAATATGTCACACTTAATGAAGCGTCTCTTATAGGTTTTTTTAAGTACTCAGGTATCGCGCCAGTCAGAAAGAGGAGGTGGTGTTGCAGCAATCTATCAGTCCACCTTAAGCTTAACCCCTAAGTGTGGAAATACGTTCTCATCTTTTGAAGCTCTCTCCATGAATTGTGTACAGCATGACCTAGCTGTTTACAGACCACCTGGGCCCTATTCGTATTTTCTAATAGAATTCACTGAGTTTTTGTCCTGCCTTGCTATTTCGGCAGACAAGGTTGTGATTGTTGGTGATTTTGTGACAGGGTGATCCCCTAGAAACAGCCTTTGCTTCTATTATTGACTCTGTTGGTTTTAAACAAAATGTCTATGGGCCCACTCATTACTATAGCCTAGACTTAGTGTTATCCTATGGTATCAATGTTATAAATCTTAGTATTGCACCCCATAGCCCTGTATTATCTGATCATTTCCTCATTACTTTTGAAATCGAGGCAACCACCACTTTTATATCAGAGCCAAGAAATTATTATAGCCGGTCGTTAAACTCTGACGTCATTCCAAAGTTCATAAATATGCTTCTGGAATCATTCCTTTCAAGCAAAAAAAATACCACTGAAGTATCGCTGGATGAATTGACTAACCAGTTAAGTTTTTTTTTTTTTTAACTTTTTTTTTTATTGTTATCATATCATTTCATACATCTTACCCATGTTATACAGTATATGTGGTGATAACAAAATGTTTTTTTGTTTTTTTTAAACATACATAAATAATGTGAATAGGTGTGTCACCCAGTGATACATCATAATAACATTCAGTCAATATGAGAGTAATTGTTATTAACAATATTTACTATACATACTTAAATTATTACAGTATTATCATAATTTTGAATTTATAGAAGAAAAAATAATTAAAAAATAAAAAAATAAAATTAAAAAATAACAATAATAATAATAATAAAAATAAAAATACATTTAATCTTATTTCGTATTTAAATAACTACCTACTGTATTCCATAAATCCAAAGGTTTTCCTTATATCAAAATATCCCACCCATCTCAGAAGCATAAATCTAAGGTAAACAAACAAATAAATAAATAAAATAATAATTAAAGAAAAGAAAAAATATATAAAATTATAATAATAATAAATAAATATTTAGTGCTCCCCTAAATGACTGTCAGCTCTAATATGGAGCACCATAATCCAGTAACTTTATTTTATGTGATAGTAACTTGCCCACATAGCCCATCTTTTTTCAAATAATTTCAGATTCCCTCATTTTATAAGTTAAGTACTCCATCTGGTATATTTGTTGAACCATATCTCTCCATTTATCTATCAGGGGGCATGCTTTTTGAAGCCAATTTCTTGTTATCTGTTTCAGTGCCGTTATACGCAATATCCTTAACAAATATTTATATTCATCATTTTTATTTCCTATTTTGTCTACTGTTTTACCTAACAGCACAAAGTCTACATTCAAATGAATAACCCCGTTTAAGATAATATTAATTTCCTTCTGTATATTGTTCCAAAACAATTGTAATGATGGGCAAAACCAAAAAATATGACCAAAGTTGGCATATGTTTCACCGCATTCCCTCCAACAATTTGGTTTTATTTTAGAATTATATTTAGCTTGTTGCACTGGTGTTCTAAAGTACCGTGATTGTATTTTCCATGTGTATTCTCTCCAATAGGGAGATGCTGTGGTTGTGTACATTCTGATTCATTTCCTTCCAAGTGTCCTCAGATATGTGTATATTAAGTTCTTCTTCCCATTTTAGTTTTGCCCTTGTGTCTTGTTGCTTATGGTTGTTTTCTAGAATAGTGTATATTGTTGAGATTTGATGTGGCACTCTGATTTTACTATAGTTCTTTTCCAAAAATTGCACAAGTGGATGAAGGTCACTAATGGTTTTCCTTTGTATTTTACTGTTCTGGATATAACTTCTCAATTGTAGGTATCGAAAGAAGTGAGATTGTGGTAAATGATAGAGTTGCCTTAAAGATTCAAATGATTTTATTCCATTTTCATTTAGGCATTGTCCAAATATAATCAGTCCCTTTTGTGCCCATATATTAAAAGTTATATCATGTTTATTAGGAGTAAACTCTGGGTCTTCCTTTATCTCTCTCAATACGATTAGGTCATCTCTCATTTCACAATTTCTCTTAATTCTATTCCAAGTCTCCAAAGTGTTTCTAATTAATGTACTGTCAACTACTTGTGTCCTTCATTGTTTCTCTGTGCAGAAAGGCATCGTTTTTATTGAGACACTACACATATGTTGCTCTATTGTCCTCCAATTTGCTTCAGAATTATCATTTAACCAAGTACGTATTGGTTGCATTTGAGCTGCATAATAATAGTGCTTTAGGTTGGGGAGGGCAAGGCCTCCTTTCTCTTTAGCCATTTTAAGTGTCTTCATTTTAACTCTTGGTTTTTTATCATCCCATAAAAATTTATTTATCATTTTATCCCATTTTTTGAAAGCACTTGCACTTATGAACAGAGGTATTGTCTGGAATAGAAACAGAAAACGGGGCAGTACATTCATTCTTATTGCGTCTATTCTTCCACCCAGTGATAGTAATACAGTTCTCCACCGATTCAGATCTTGTCTAATTTGTACCTCCAGACAGTTATAATTCAATTGATATAATAGCTTAAAATTCTTTGGTATCACAATTCCCAGATACTTAACTCTATCATTATCCCATTGCCATAGATATTGCCTTTTCATGTCTCTACAGACAGGGACACCTAGGACCATTGCTTCACATTTCTGCATATTTAATTTATATCCTGATACTAAACTGTAGTTATTAATTATTTGCATAAGTGCTGGTAAGGATTTTTCTAAATTTGTAACATATAAGACCACATCATCTGCATATAATGCCAATTTATGACATTGCTCTGCTATTTTTACCCCTTCAATTTCATTGGTTGCTCGAATATATGCTGCCAGAGGTTCAATACAAATTGCAAAAATTAATGGAGATAGTGGGTCCCCTTGTCTCGTTCCCCGTTTTAACTCAAAGCTCTCTGACAGGGTCCCATTTGCCCTGACCTGTGCTCTTGATGTTGTATACATTGCTTGAAGCCATTTGATAAAGGTGTCGTGAAAGCCAAACTTAATACAGGTTTCTATTATAAAAGGCCATGACACCCTATCAAAGGCTTTCTCAGCATCCAAAGTAAGAATCAATGTTTGAATATTTGTTTTCTGTGAGTAATTTATTATATTCAAAGTTCATCTTACATTATCAAATAAATATCTATTTGGGATAAAGCCTGTTTGGTCTGGGTCTATAATTCGTGAGATAATCTTTGACAGTCTATCTGCTAGGATGCTGCTTAACAGCTTTTGATCTACATTCAATAAAGTTATCGGTCTATAAGATCCGCAGTCAGTGGGGTCCTTGCCCTCTTTGTGTATGACTGTAATTATAGAGCTGCACCAGGTATTTGCCCATTGACTGTGATCTAACGCCCAATTAAATGTTCTTTCTAAAGTTGGTAGCAATTCTTTTTCGAATTCCTTGTAAAATTCGCCTGTAAACCCATCGCTCCCTGGACATTTACCCTTTTTTATTTTATTTATTGCTACCTTAATCTCATCTAACGTGACTGGCAAAGTCAGGTTTGTGTTTTGTGCTTCTGTTATCTGCGGTAGCTTTAACCCAGATAGATATTCTTTAATTCTATTTTTAGGGAGCAAGTTGTTGTCGAAATTATACAGTTGTTTGTAATATTTAGCAAATTCTTGCGCTATTTCTTGTTTACCTTTTACGATTATATTCCTGGTTTGGTCTTTGATAGTAACTATGTTTGATTTTATCTGTTGTTTTTTCCATTTATAAGCCAAATTCTTCATTGCTTTTGCTCCACTATCAAAGTATTGTTGTTTAGTAAATATCAATGATTTCTCTACCTTTTCGGTTAGTAAACGGTCAAATTCTTTCCTTAGTTCATTCAAAGAGCGTAAATCAGCACTATTTCCTTTTGCCTTGTGTTCCAGTTCCAAAATTCTTATTGATTGTTCTATTTCCTTAACTCTTTTTTCCCTCTCTCTCTTCTTATATGAAGCAAATGAAATAATTTCCCCAGTTAACCAGTTAAGTTTAACTCTCAGAAGCACCCTTGATATAGTTGCCCCTCTAAAAAGAAAGTTTTTTGTAAAAACCGTACTTCCTGGTACAAGGACACTACCCGTGCCCTGAAGCAGTCCACAAGAAAACTGGAGAAAATGGCAGTCAGCTAAACTAGAAGTATTTTGTCTTGCATGGAAAGATAGCCTCCTCCAGTACAAGCAAGCTCTTGCATCTGCTAGATCTGCCTTTGTCTCTAAATTAATTGAACAAAACAAATGCAACCCAAAATTTTTGTTTAGCACTGTGGACAAATTGACTAAAAAACCATCATCAGAATTTTCATCTTACCCCTGTGTTTACAGCAGTAATGATTTCAAAGATTGAAACCATTAGAGACCAGACCTCCAAATTGCCTCCTCCTCTAGGCATCACCCCTTCCAAAATCAATGAACAGCCCAGATCTTGGTCAACACAGGAAGATGTATCAACAGTGGCACGAAACTGTTTTATGCCAATTGACATGGAGGAGCTGTGTAAACTGGTTATGCCCTCAAAACAGACTACTCGACCCAATCCCAACAAAATTTAAAAAATTAAAAATTAAAGAACTTTTCCCCGTACTAGGTCAGCATATGTTAAAAATCATTAACACATCCTTAGTAGCAGGATATGTACCAGAGTCACTAAAATGGCGGTTATTAAACCATTACTGAAGAAACCAAACTTCGAACCTGACAAACTGGAAAACTGTAGACCCATTTCAACTCTTCCATTTCTATCAAAAGCATGAGGAGGATGATTGCCCACATTGCATACTCAGTACAACATGTGCACCACAAACGGGCTGTAGTGGTGGCTACTGACACAGACGTGATCATGATGTGCATATACTACATCACACACCTGGATGGCCTGCAGGAGCTGTGGGTGAAGAAGACGGATATCTACCTACCTGCTCATGCAATCGCCAAAGCCCTGGCAGTGAAGTATGACGTTGAAGCTGCAGAGCTTACGTCAATGCTCCTCAGCACCTACATACTGACTGGATGTGACACCGTGAGCTATCTCTACAGAAGAGGAAAAAGGCGCGCCTACAAAACTGCCGTTGATCACCTGGCAGACCTTCTGCCCCTGTGCAGATACGGTGACCCTGAACAAAGCCTGGATGTTCAGAAAGATGTTGTGACAGCAGCTAGGCGATACATGGTGTCACTGTATGAGAGGAGTGACTTCGGTGGTAATTTGGATGCACTGCGAGCCCATCTCTTTGGTAACATCAAAGGAGACATGCGTTGCCTTCCACCTACCGAAGATGCCTTCCAGTTACACCTTCGCCGAGCCCTGCATCAGTTGGCTGTATGCAAGCGAGCACACATGTTTCAGCCAACCTAACCTGCTGCCACTGACTTTGGCAGAGAGCTTGTCAATGGTAAGTTGGAGGCAACCATGATGCTGAAGGAGGCAAAACCTGCAGAATTCAAACTACACCAAATACTGTCACTGCAAGAAAAGCATGCGTGTCCGAGGATGCTCCTGCGCGAGAGCCAATGTGAAGTGTGTCCTCGCATGTCCCTGCACCGGGGACCCCAACAAATGTTCAAGGACTGAACTCACACTCGAAGACAGTGACATGCATTACACATTATAAGTTATTTTGTTCAGTGCAATGTCAATTTCATGTGATATTACAGATGTTGTTGCCAGTGATTTTTTATTTTGTTATGTTCAATTATTTTGTTCAGTTAGTTTAATTTCATTTTTTCTAGATACTGGTCACAAATTTTTCCAAATTCAGCTGCATAACAATCATTGTTTTGTTGGCTTGTCATCCTGTGTACATTTTGCTGTTTTTTATTTCTTATAAGTATTTTCTTTTAAAATTAGGCATTTCTTATCAGAAGGGGACGCAGAGAAATTGATCCATGTTTTTTTTACGTCTAGGCTAGATTACTGTAATGCTCTGCTATCTGGCTGCCCTAAATCCTTGCTAAATAATCTCCAGCTTGTGCAGAATGCAGCCGCTCAAATTTTAACTAGAACTAAGAAATATGAGCATATTACCCCAGTACTAGCATCACATCATTGGCTACCAATTAAGTATAGGATAGACTTTAAGGTTTTGCTTCTGACCTTTAAAGCATTAAATGGACTTGCGCCATATGTAATCTGCTTTTACCATATAAGCCGAAAAGATCTCTTCGTTCCCAAGACGCAGGCTTCTTAGTAGTCCCTAGAATATCTAAAAGCTTGACGGGTGGTAGAGCTTTCTCCTACAGAGCGCCACTACTGTGGAACACCCTGCCAAAATTTATAAGGGAATCGGACACAGTCTTGATTAAAAAAACGCACCTTATGATCAGGCTTATAACGAGTTGTAGTTTAGAGACAGAACCAGAGAAGCCATAGAGTAATGTGGGGTGGCATCCTTTCCTTACTGTCACCTGTCAACAGCTGAGACCCCATCTTCCTGGGCTGGCTCTTGATAGGTGGGTAAGATTGTTTACCCTCTCATGACTGGATGAGTTCTCAAACTCTGTCTTCATAGCTATGCAGTCATAAATTACTCCTGGCGGGGGTACTTGCCCAACCCCCCCCCCCCTCTCCCCAGTTGGTGTTCCTGCTGCCTGCTCTATTACACTTTCGCTAACTGTTCTCTCTCTCTCTTTTTCTACATTCTGCTGGCGGGGCCAGCATGAGAGTTGCTGTCCGGCTTCCTGTCCATCGCCGCTTGCCCCTCTCTCTGCACAAGTTTATTTACCTATTAGTCTTAGTTATTGAGCAAATCAATTGTTTGATTGTTAGGCTATCTAGTTAGTTATACAGAAAAATATTGAGAGTAGCCTCATAATCCATTTAAAAGCAAGATTGAAGAGAATCTGGTTCTACATCCCACACTGCTGCTGCTGCATAAAGCAATTTGCTAAACTATCAAACTACTACTGGATTAACCTGTATTTATTAGCTTATGTGTATTTTCCATTCTGTATGCGCTTTTAATTTATAATACCGCGATAAACATTAACATGATTATCACTGAACAGAAAGTTTGATGTGAATTGTGGGAAATATTAACTCGTGGAGTCTGCTCTTTTGCAGACCCGTTCCCTTGAAGAAAGTCGAAGGTCGGGGCTATGTCACCGTGACCAAATATGACCTCTGTTCCCTGTCCCCTGTCCACTCAGACCCCTGTCTACCATGTGCCCTGTCTCCTCACTTTCAAAGTAGTGTGTGAAAAAAATCAAAATTAATGAGGAAGTAGTTAGTAATATTTTTACTTATTTTAATCACATAATGATGTTGATGTTGACATCAGGAAGTCATGGCATGCAAAGGATATGCAACCAAATATTAAATATGACTTTATTGAAGTTTATGTTAAGATGGGGGGGCTATGTGTAAAAATGGCTACAATTTCTACACGGTTTCCCTGCTATGGATGTAAAAACTCCCAAATTAAAGCCGACAGTCAACCTGTTCCATTTCAAATCCAATGTGCTGGAGTACACAGCCAAAACAACACAAAATGTGTCACTGTCCTAACACTTTTGGAGTGCACTGTAGTTTTTATGTAAAACGAGTATATACTGTGCATCAGAGAGCTTCAGCTTTATTGTTTCAGATAAAGCACCGTACTGACATTGTGTGAATTTGCCCGACTGTGTAACAAAGAGTGTGTTATCACAGCAATCATTCCAAACTCAGAGTGGATTATATTTTTTCCATGACAGTGTTAACATAGAATCCGTACTTGGAAAAAATGTTAACATAGAATCCGTACAGGGTCTTGCCGCCAATAAGTTTGTATAAGCACACCCCAATCATTGCCTAATGCAAACCCGTATTCACACATAAACAGGTTACAGGTTTTGAAATGTCAGATACACTCATTTTCCTCCCTGCGAAGAAATTTCAAACGTTACATCATGTCTCTGTCCGTTTCATACTCTCTCTCGATAGGTTACACATCTCTGAAAGAAAAGCCACAGACTTAGCAAACAACTTCTCAGACAAATGTGCATCAGGGCCAAAGCACACAGCAAGTCACCAGTGCCTGCCAAATAACCAAGTGCTGCCACACCCTACCAATCAGGAAACTGGAATGTACAAGCTCTAGGGTTGGCGTTTAAGCAAGAAGCAGGTTAACAGGCCACTATGGTGTAAATCTTGTGCCACCAGAAAACTGAATTTGCATTAAGAAAATCTGAATTTATAATTAATTTGAAATTGTATATAAAGTTTTGAAATAGAATTTGGTTGCACAGAATTTGTATTTCATAATTAGAATTTGTATGTAAGGTTTTAAAACTGAAAGCACTCGACCGCCCCAGAGTCGATAAAGGCATCGACCAGGAGGGAGCGCTGTTGCCATATTATATTAACTGGAAATAAGGTCAGAGGTGTAATTTCGTTATGTCTCGCTAGAGGCCCCAGTTCCTCTAACGAGACGACCCTTTTCCCTTAAGCCTGGGACATTGATTAAGAGTGTGCCCCTGATGCTTGCAATAATGGCACCACCAGAGTAGGAGGAGTGTCTCCAGAGGGACCTCAAGAAGCACCATCCACTTCCATTGGCTCTTCATGACTGCGAGATGTGGGAGCGGATGGAGACGGAACCGGTGTAGTGAAGGGAGCAAAAGAGGAGTTAATAGGATGGTCTCTCCTGTTACCTTTAGTAAGGGCCCCGATCTCTGACACGATTGTCGATGCGAATGGCCGTAGAGACTAAAACCTTGAGCGTCTCACACGGCTTCAGCACTGCCAAGGCATCCTGAATAGAATCAACGCCTCCGTGAATTGAGTTATCAGAGGAGCCTCCGGCCAACCTGTCACCTGCTAGGGCATGAAATCTTCTAGAAAAATTGCCCACTGTTTCATTACCCTGGTGAAGGCAAATAAGGTGCCTAACAACTGCCTTTTCTGACCGGAAATGCTGGTCAAAAACCGACTCCATAGTGTCGATAAGTGTTTTAGCAACCCTGAGTGTAGGAAAACCGCTCCAAATTAATGGAGTAGCCCAGTCAAGCGCGGGTCTGGTGAGGAGCGAGAGTATAAATGCCGCCTGGGACTCTTGGGTGGTAAATCGCACTGACTGGGCTTTAAAAAAAATGAACACTGGGCTAAGAACCCTCGGCATTTGCCAGCCTGTCCGTCATAGCGGAGAGGAAGTTGCAGTTTGGGCTCCTTAAGAGAAGGTGCCGCGGGAACCGGAGAAGGAATAGCCTGAGCAGCAAATGGAGGTGCTTGGTGTAATACAGTGAGGAGACGCATACTCTCTGCCAACTCCTGAAACCTTACAGCCCTCCTGAACCCGCAACTGGGTCGTCACCCGATCTACTTGACCGGTAAGCACATGCTGTTGTGTTTGAAGTGCAGCAATACCCTCCTCAGGTAGGGACTACCTCTCAATTGCTCGAGAGGAGCAGTCGCTGACTCATCCATACTGGCTTCGCTATACTGTGAGGGTTTGTGTAGAATAATGATGAAACATGAAATTTCAGTGCAAATTATGTCAATATGTAATTTAAATGTGTACATTAATAAAATAGTAAGTTTAACCGACTAGCGAGGGTAGCAACGTTTAATCGGCTAGTCGACTAAACGCGCACATCCCTAGTTCTAAATGTCTGTGACTGTTAAATCACAACCAGCTCTGTGATTTTCTTCTTTATCATGTGGCTCTTAGTTGTCATAAATCTTCTATTTTGTCATCTTCACATAATTTGTTCATTATCAACATGGAAAAGACCATTCCCATCTCTCATACATAGAGAACATAATGGAATACACGGTTCAATGCACTAGAGCCATACGGCGGCTCCGCACTGAATGGACTCAAAATGGCGTCAAATCGTTAGTTGTCGCTACTCTCTCTATAAAGGGACTCTAGGGGGGGTTGCCATCTCCAAATTACGCATGCAATAAGAGAAGGGCCACCTGTTTGGGAATGCGCTCCACCACTGTATAGGCACACTGTCGGATAAGGTGAGAAACGTACCCTATAGTCTGTCATTTTACTCTCAGTATTGACGTTATTG
The DNA here is from genome assembly GCA_022702515.1 of Ilyophis sp. 1 JC-2022. NCBI lineage: Eukaryota > Metazoa > Chordata > Actinopteri > Anguilliformes > Synaphobranchidae > Ilyophis > Ilyophis sp. 1 JC-2022. Next base: position 1,647,261 of record CM040402.1, on the reverse strand, counting down.
CTCATCTTTACCGGTCGGAGTGTATCGTGGTGAGATGCAGGGCTTTTTTACTGATTAAAGATGTAGGTGTAGCTTAATCAACCATACAAATCGTTAAAAAAATCATAAAAGTTGTGTTTTAATTCAGAACGACATGAAAGTTTATTTTTGAAGTTTATGAAAACATTTGAATAGTCAATGATAAATGACTAAATTAAACAGGCTATAAATAATTGGCGATGCTTCGCTGAACGAATTATATTGCAATAGCCTAATTTTAAAAAATGCACCCCCTCACAAGCAGCCGATGACATCAGACATCGGCGATGTTTGATTGGCCGATGTGACGATGTGAAATTCGAACAACCCTAATGCATTGTGAAACTATGAATTTCTGTTAGAAAAGGTTAAGCATAATTTGCATTAAAATAATGTATTTTTCCACCCAGTTTTTTCAATATTTTTAATTGGCACAGAGACACTGAGGAAAAGTTTAAATTAGTATAATTTAAAATGCATCACTTCAGACCTTGTAACATCCAGTTTGTTACTTAATTCAAATAAACATGATGAAAATATGTATGGTATTATTGTGATTTGGAATAAATGACAGTGTATTAGTATATATTGCATGTACAGGTGAATGGATCACTTATATCATGCTCTGCTGCTTCCCATGGACAAAGTGGCTAGGATATGGCGGTGTTTTGAAAACCTGGGACCCTCCACTACTAAGATTTGGTGTCACTTACAGAAATAAGCATCATAGAAAATGTTGCTGGGGTCCAACTGTGCTATCCCTAGGCAAATTAGTGTATTCCTGTTTATTGCTACTACAGGTGAAAGCAACACATATCATGCTCTGCTGCCTCCCCTGGACATAGCGTCTCACTGGGTGGACTCGTTTTGACCATCTCGGCTATCCCGCATCACGTAGCGGGAGAGGGAGGAGCTCACTGCTGGAATCGAATAGAAATGGGCGCCCTAATTGGCAGCGTGCATCATAAGCAAATATCCAAAAAGTACTCGTTGGCGTTTGACACCATTCACAAGTCGCCAACTTCACCAACCTTCGCCTTATATTTTTAGCAGGCAAAGCACCGACACCTGGCGGCTGCTTTTTTGTGCAAAACGAGTGCAGAACACGGTGAACATGGTCGCGAGGCCTCCTGCTTACAAAATGAGTCCACCCAATTATATGTTTTTGTGTTTTCAAAATACACTCCTTCCTTATTCATACTATTTTCAAATGATACATGAATGATATGCACATTTAATTTTCATAACAATAGGTAATTAATCAAGCCCACCTCAACACACCTCAACCACGTACTGGATTAAATTATGTATAATTGTTACATGAGAAACTATATATTATATATATCTAGACTTGAACACCCCAATCATAACTTGACCTCTTAATAATGACAAAAGATCTTGTAATCACTGACGTATTCTTTAAAAACGAAGTGATATCGGTATTCAGTGGCGATGACATTTCTGGAGGGGCAGTTTTGTATGATGTCACCATCAACTTGAATTTAAAACATAGGTGTCAACCTCTGGAGAGAGCTGCACTTATTTTCACGCCTGCAAAACTGTATAAATTCACCAAAACCCATATAGAACATTATTGATTATCTATTAAACTCACTAGCCACCACAGTTATTTGTCTGATTCAAGTTTATTTAATATATTCCTGTATTTAGCTTTTCACATAATAATGAGTGAGTAACAAATTCAGCAAGGTGCTCATTTTAAAATGGTCAAACAGTCACTAAGGCTGCGTCCCAATACTCACACTTGAGCACTTCAAATGCGGGTGCCCGCGAGAACCTCCTGGAGCTTATAGTGTCCCATTTCTTATTTTGTGTTTCACAAGGTACTCTCGAGCGCCGTCATGAGCCCTTGATGCGCCCCTCTAGCAAGTCCGCAGCAGACCACACTTTTCAGAGGGGTATTACACTAAATCCCCTGCGAAATCATGTTTCTGTTTCTAACTTGAAGTCATTGCCAAGTTTTTCCAGAGAAGCGAAGAGTGATGGAGAAGAAAATATTCAAGTGTACGTAACGTTACCTTAAATTAAATAATAAACAATTAAATAAAACGAATCATTTTGATTACACAGCAGTTCACGAAACTGGGCTATTGTCTAGCTTTGGCTAAGGGGCAGTGTATGTGGCTGATAACCTTATATCAAGGCTGCTGCAGACTAACGTTAGCTTCATATTTCTTACATAGCATTGGCTAGATTTGCCCACCGTCATCAGACAGGTGTCAAATTTAAATTAGGGTAGTTATTGTGCCGGTTTTGAATGTAATCAGCTCAATTGTCGCTGATCGCTATCGTACTGTGTGTGGAGAGGAGACGAAAAATGACTTCAGTTTTCATCAAGCTCCGAGCACAGAATGTACGGCTTTTCACTGGATTTAACCACCGTTTGATTAGTAGAACTCCTGTGTGTAACTGCTTGGTTTTGAATGAAAGCGTGCACGAACACCGGTAGTTTCTGTATAAGATTGAGGACCCCTGTTTTTAATTTTTTTTTCACCCATAACTTTATTGAACAACAGAAATTTTGACCCAGCTTTTTCATGCAGTGTCCCCCAATTATTTCCTTTTAAACCCATGCACCCTCATACACTTGCACACCTTGAGTGCACACCTTCTCCACGTCACCAAAGTGCGGTCCTGAAGGAGGACCTTAGGGTCAATTGGGACGCAGCCTGAGACGCCCAACCTTGGACCCCACACACTTACAACCCAGGAAGTGCAGGAGAGATACATGGATAGGCCTACCACAATTTCCTAGATTATGCAGGAGTCCTGTTGCATGAGCTTGTGGAACTTTTAATGCAGCTTTGCTATCTTACTATCCTACATAACTTGTATAGCCTAATTAGGCTATGTTAGCATTAATGTACATAATTATGTTTATCATTTTCTAGTAACAGTTAACGTTGTTAGGTAGCTAGTTGTTGGGTAGCTAGCCTATATTGTGGGCTACTGACTACAACGACTTTGTGGTTCGTTGTCATAAAGCATATTTTTAGATCATAACTTACAGTCCTGATGCGCTACTTGCTTTTCCCATGGGGGACCGTGCTTTTGAGGCGGTGGCCCCAAGGCTATGGAATGAACTCCCCCAGGACCTGAGAGCCTCAGTCTCAGTGGAGATTTTTAAGGGGCAGCTGAAGACTCACCTTTTTCGACAAGCTTTTGGGGTGTCGGGGGAGGTGAGTTTTTAGCTGTCCTACATTGGCGTTTCGTCATAAACTTGTACTGATGTGTTACATGCCTTTTTTTATTTTTTTTTATTTTTTAAATTTATTTATTTATATATATTTTTTTTTGTACATGTTATAATTGTATGGTGTATTGTGTACTGTTCTGTAAAGCACTCTGTACATTTGTGTTGAGAAGGGCGCTATATAAATAAAGTCTTACTTACTTACTCACTAAATGCCACTGGTATTTCAGATTTCGTCGTCAGTAGAAAGTTTTATAAAGTCTATCCAGAAACATAATTAGGGTTATGGGCCCGAAGGGTCCGGTAACCCTATAGAGTTTTTGTTCGCGTTCTTTTTTTCTCCCCTTTCACCTAAAATACCCGCAAGCTGGTTTGGCCTAGAATCACCAAACTTGGTAGGCTTGTTGGGATGACCGAACTCTTGGATTCCTTAAATTATGATGCAGATTGAACACCTGGTGGCACTGTAGTGCATGTGACAATTGACATTTTAACATTGACACACCCACTGCTTGACCTAGAGTCACAATCTTTGGTATGCACACTCCTTAGACCATGCGTCATAAAAGTGATATACAGAATTTTGATATCTTAAACCGATCCATGTTGGCCCCCTAGTGGTAGACATATCCGTCCCGGAATGTAAAATATAAAATATTAGGGTGCTATTAATAGCCCAAAGCGCTTACGACCCTCGTCTTGCCACAGTCACAGACTGTAACATGCATAAAATGCACCATTTATACACGTTAACAAAATCATGTTCAGATATAGAAACAATAATATTGTTTTAAAATGTTGTACAAATAAGCATTGCTTACTGTACTATTAATCACAAAAAACTATGTTTTAAGTGAAATTTTTGCGTTTACCAAAAGCCTAAAAAGACAAGAAATTAAATTGATCAGCCCCAACGCTAACATCAGCCTGCTCTCCATAAAGGTGCATCAGCACAGAGCTTTGACGACTGCTACAGCCCTGTATATGTCTACTGTACTTCAAACACTCACTCAAAGTGATTGTTTGAGGCTGGTTTGATACCTCAGACCCTTGATGACTTCCAGCCATTTAGTCAACCATGTGTTCCATACTATTCCCGTGTAATTTACAGCTTCATCTAGTCCCATTCCCCAATTCCCATAGAGATCCATTCAAATTCAGAGAGGTTATAGTATCGCTTGTAAGAGTACCTGAAAATAATAAAATAATATAGTCTTTTGATGTTGTTGGGTCACAGACATGGCATGCAAAGGATATGCAACCAAATATTAAATATGATGACTTTATTGAAATGTATGTGTAAAAATGGCTACAATTGCTAAAGTATAAATAGAATGAAATAGAAATCGTAGTTTAACATTATCAATGTCTTGACTGTATTTTTGATCAATTTAATGCTACCTTGGTGAATAAAAGTATCAATTTGTTTCAAAAACATGAAAATGTCTCAGTGATTCCAAGCTTTTGAACGGTAATGTCAGTTAGTCGCAACATTACACAGCTGACCCACAGAACCCAATGAGAAATGAGTGAGCTCACTCCAACAGATTGATGATATCTGCAAAAAAACGCTTTTCCTTAAGTGCCCTGATGATCATAATCTGAAACCTAGCTTTTTGAGATCTGAATTTTGAAATGCTAGCTTGCTTTTAGCTGAACTGAAACTGAATATGGAAATTCAAATTCAAATCACATCATTCAGTTTTAAAACCCCACATACAAATAAAAATTATGAAATACAAATTCAGTGCAATCAAATACAATTTTAAAACTTCATACACAATTTAAAATTATGAAAAATTACTAAATTCAAATTCAGTTTTTTGGTAGCACAATATTTACACCATAGGCCACAATGGTGACTGACTGACTGCCTGAAGAAAGGCTAAAATATCAAAATTCCACAGCAGATTTTACAGCAGGGGTGTAGGTGGTGTCCAGAATAGCTGTGCATCAACATTATAATTCTGCATTCAATGCTGCCTTTGTGCGCTATCAGGCAGTACCATTCAAATGGCATGGACTGCTCGGTCACACTTTAAACAAAGACTCCATGGCATATATAAAGCCTTCATAAATGTGACATAATGGCTTCATATGTAAATCATATATAAGCAAATATCATGCTTCATAAATGGTGACATAACACCTTCTTATGCAACATGTTATGTCAAATGTGACATAACCAACAATGTCACCTGGTTAATGACTAAACATTATATATAGGGTGACACAAAACATGCTTATGTAGGATGCTAGGCTAACTGTGATGCATTTAGCAAAGTAGACAGCGAGTACAGGGTGTGTACACTAGGGCTGTCATATTTAGTGTCAAAATTCAAATATTCAAAAAACTGAAAAAAATGTTTTTAAAAAAAAACATCTGACATTTTAATGTTATCATATGCGAGTGCTGAAAATCTAACATGTTCCATGTTTCAAAAATCTAAACATTACTTCAAGTCACAATCAAATTCATGGCTCATTAATATTCTGTAGCATGAGATGATGCTGCATGGAAAGCAAGAACCACCACTAGTTTCCCAGAATTACAGGCTGCAGGCGTTTCTCTCAAAGTGTACAGCTAGCGCAGAAATACCTTAGCATTCCAGGTGCTTCTGTTCAAGCAGAGCGTGTTTTTTTTTTACCTCAGCAGGGAACATTGCAAAAAACAAACGCTCAGCACTCGCCTCTAACCCGGTGGATCATCTAGTGTATTTGGCAAATACTCTCTGAGGGGATGGTGCCAACACAGGCTGGCAAACTGAAACTGCACTGCTTTTCATGGCTTTATCATCACAATGTTCCCCAGGTTGTTCCTTCAAAATGAGAATGTTGTGTTCCATTGTTAGGTTAGAATAAATGATAAATTATGTGATTCTCTTGCTTTTTGTTTACTTCAGGTCACTGTTAAACTTGTTTTTCTGTGAATTTACTGCAATAATTATGTAATGAATGTAATCAAATTTGTTATTTTTTTAATGCAAAATTAAAAAGCAGCGTCAGTATTGGTCCTGTACATTAGCCTAGCCAGGATTGGTTATGTACCTTAGCTGTATAAATTAGCCTAGCTAGTATTGGGTATGTACATTAGCTGTATACATTAGCCCAGTGATTTTCAACCACTGTGCCACGGCACACTAGTGTGCCGTGAGAGATCGTCAGGTGTGCCGTGGGAAATGATCCAACTTCACTTAATTAGTAACACTTTTGGTTGGTGGTGTGACTCAGGATTTTTTTTATGTAAAAAATGTGCCTTGGCTCAAAAAAGGTTGAAAAACACTGCATTAGCCTAGCCAGTATTGGGTGTGTACACTCGCTGTATAGACTAAATTAACTGGAAAGACGCGCCTCTCCAGTACCCAACAGCATTACTGAACCACCAATAGCAACACCAAAATTGAACCACCAGTAACCAACACCATTACTTTACACCATAAAAGGGCACTCATCTCTGGCTTGACACTGGTTGAGCAACAGCACCCAGAAGTAAAGTTTGGGTGAGTATGCTTCCTGTGTTTCTAAAGAGCGGAACTAACTGGCAGCGTATTATTCACAATTTTCCCAATTCCAGTGCTTCTCTGAACTGTTTCAGGCACATTTCTAACATGTTAAAAAAAACACTTATCACAGGGCAATCTTTTTGGCATTGCTATGCGGAATAATAAGCAAAATCTTCAGGTTTACAATTACAGATACACTTCAGAGGCTAAATCCTCAGCTGAAACTCTTTTTTAGAGGTACAGATAGATTTTTCCCAGTTTGTTAGGTACTGGAAAGACCACCAACCCTCCAAAAAAAACAAATCACACCTTTGGCCATTTCACTACCTACAGAGAGCTGCTCAATTGCAATGCTATCACTGGAAACTAATTACAAGCCTAGTTTATCTTCTATAAAAATTTAAAATAAAATAAAAAAAGTGCAGCATTACAAAACTATTAAGTCAAAGGTTTTTAAAAAAAAAAGCCTAAACTGAAGTATGAACCCTCAGTCAAAGTTAAAATATGAATGACTGTGTATACAAATGCTTTTAAAAGCTTGGCAGGGGGCTGCTGGATGGCTCATTCAGTTAAGGCACCACACTGTGGCGCATGGATGAGCCTCGCAGCCTTGGGTAGATCCGGACCATGCCAGTGCTGATTACTTTGCCTAGGGAATGGGAGGGTTCAGTAGGATAGGGGTCCGTGTGCATTGTTATAGCGACCCCTGCTGGTCAATCAGGCACCCATAGATTGCAGTCAAAGCCAAATCACTCCTCCCACACAGCTCCACACGATCTTAGCTGTAGTCTCCAGTGTGAAAAGAAGCAGCTGGCGACACCACGTGTTTCGGAGGACAGCAATGGGGTTTGCACACTGTACCGGACTGCGGTTGCAGACGATTGGCCATTCCAAATTGCGGTGGGAATTGGATATGCTCAGCAACACATTGGGTACCAAATTATTCTTATTATAATTTTTTTTTTTTTTTAAACCTTGGCAGAACTTTGACTTTTGTAACAGCAACTGATAAACATGATTATTTGGCTGCTAGGAGACACACGTGTTTGCATCCACATAGTGTCAGTTCAGGAAGGGCTTCATCGTGTGTTTAGTGAGTAAATGTACAATTAGGTTATGGGTTAATGCTAAGTAGGCTACATTTTTATGTTACAAAAAATTCACCCATTAATTTTGTTTCAGTAAATCAAACCAACCTGGGTCGCGGTGTGGGGCTGAGGTGCATCAGATTAGATCACAGAACCGTGTCTTTCCTCAAAGGGGAATATTTACAACCGCTTGCAACCCGAGCGCAGCGCAGAGACTGGAAATTATGACCTTTGGCCTACATTTAACTACAGCAACCGTAAACACCAGTTGTATAGCTGAAGTGTACTTAAAAAAAAAAAAAAAGGCTTGGGGACGTGTGGATCATTCCAAAAAGCTATTTGGGCAAATACCTGACACTTAAACTCACATCCTTGGAACTTCGCTAAAACAGCATCAACCGAAAAGAAAACACTCAAAGCACCCAACAGAATCTCACACAGGAAAAAAGAACGGCGAGAAACAGAAGGTACCTTTGGGATCAGTATCTCTTCACCTCAGAGCTTGGTCTGAATGGGCAACTCCGTGACGAAAAGCACGGTGAGATTGTTGTGCTCCTTCCTCAATGTGGTATTTGAGTTGTTCCCCGCTTTCTTAGACTCTCTCTGAGAGTGCACAACACATGTGGGGAGGTGTGTTGCCTACATGCCGTGTGTGTAAGAGTGGGGGCGGAGCCACAGACGCAACAAGGCCTCCTTCAGTTTGGGCAACAACAAAAAAAAAAAAGAGGGGAGGGGATTCACGCTTCATGAGACTTGCTCAAAAGAGCGGTCGCGCTCCTCCCCCGGCAAGTGACAAGCCCTATTGCACATTGGGAAGAATGGACGCTTTTATAACGGCTAGGAAAACAAGCAGCGAATAACCGCAGAACAGCCTGCTCTTCACTGCCAGATCGTCACATAAATACATTATTCGGGCAGACAATGCCAATAGTAGTGCCGGTTCTATCTGGGGGGCGGGGTAAGAAATCCCCCCCCTGGCGCCACTGTAGAGGGGGCGCAAAAATAATGGACAGTGCTATTAATTTGGTGCTCCCGCGTCCGCCCAAGTTTTGTTTTGGTTACAATTTAGATGTTAAAACGCAAATGTCGCCCGTCAATAGGCCTATCTCAGCCGTTTTAGCACCAGTTACCAAGCCACTTGGCAAATCAACTCAACTCGTCAATATCTCGACATAAAACAAATATGGGAAAGATTTGTTCAGCCGTTTTCTTACAATTAGTAGCTACGTTTTAAAATTAACATTTAGATTAAGACTTGTTTTCAACAACCTAGCTCAAATTCAAACTCTAATTTCTAAAGTAGGCCATACACATAGCAATATGTCGGGCATGACATAGAATAATTATTTTGATGGCTGACATTTCTGTTTATTGTATAGTTTTTAAATAAACCTTTATAATTCAACGATACTGGAAATTAATTGACCCCGCCCCCTTAGTTACTGTTGCGTACTCATAGACTAGCCTGCACCAGCGCTGCACAAACTGGAGATATCTATGGGGCGCCGTTCAGGAAAAAAATAATCAATTTAGTGTACGAATATATTGGTTTGCTTGGCATAATATTGGGTTGATATGCGCGTGTATTGGTTTGTCATTGACGCATCTATTGGTTTGTTATTTATACATAGCATAGGCTACATTGGTTTGTCATTGGTGCATCTATTGGTTTGATTGTCATGTCTATTGAATTGTTTCACATATATATTGGTTTGATATACGCATGTATTGATTCATAATTCACACGTGCATTGTTTTGTAGTTTTCATTTGTATTGGTTTGTCATTGATGCTTATATATTGGTTTGCTATTTACACATCTATTGGTTTCATTGTCAGGTATATTGGTTTGTTTATGTATTGGTTTGATATAGGCTACGCATGTATTGGTTCGTCTATATATATATATATATATATATATATATATATATATATATTGGTTTGCTATTTACACATCTATTGGTTTCATTGTCAGGTATATTGGTTTGCTTCATTTATATATTGGTTTGAAATACGCATGCATTGGTTAGTCATTCACATATATATTGGTTTATCATAGATGCTAATATAGCTTATTGTTTTGTTATTTACACATCTATTGGTTTGAATGCCATGTGCTATTAGTTTGATATATGCATGTATTGGTTTGTCATTCACACCTATTGGTTAATGGTTAGACATTCACACTTATATTGGTTTGTCATTGATGCTTACATATTGGTTTGTTATTAAAACATCTTGTATTGGTTTGTCATTCGCGCATATTGGTTTTCTATTTATGCATCTATTGGTTTGATGTATGATGTACTGGTTTTTCATTTGTGCATATATTGGTTTGTGTTAGGTTTGTATTGGTTTGTCATTGATGCTCATTGGTTTGTTATTTACACATCTATTGGTTTGCTTTTCATGTACATTGGTTTGATATACGCGTGTATTGGTTTGATATACGCGTGTATTGGTTTGATATACGCGTGTATTGGTTTGATATACGCGTGTATTTGGTTTGATATACGCGTGTATTGGTTTGTGATTCGCGCATATATTGGTTTGTCTTTCACGCTTATATCGTTTTGCAATTATAGAACGGCGTGATAAAGGAAGCTCGATTTCACTGGTTTCTCAAATTTATTTTATGTAGGCTAGTTATTTAGGGTACCTGATTTCTGATATAATTTTTTTTTTCAATTTCATTATTACATTTTTTTTTTTTTTAAACCAATTTTACCGCATGTACTTTTCTTTTTAAAATAATTTTCAGGCAGGAGATTCTCAAAAAGTAAGCCACAATGCGAAATGGGGGCCTTCCGAAGTAAACAAATTAAAACTACTTAGCCTAGTTCGTGGCTTTGGCCTTTACAATTTCACAAAGTGCAGCTTGGGATGTCGTTGGAGAGCACAAGGGCTCTGACTGAGTCAATTTTATCAGACAATCTGTTGCATGCATACAAAAATATCGTAACGGCGGATAGCAAGTTGGCTAGCAAGTTATGTTTGTGTTAGGTTCTGTCTGCGTGCGTGTCTAGCTAGCCAGAGATAAATGTATTTTGGTAGTGTGTTGACAGATGCGTATTTTCCCCGGTAAAATATTCCAAAATTCGCTTAATTCTGAACTAACGTTAATGTCCATGAAATTTGACTTGTTATAAAACTGTGTAATTTCCCAGAACAGCTAGTCTATTTGTAAAACGCTCTTTTAACTTTATAGACTAGCCTACAGAAGTTGTCAAAATGTTTTTGTTATTTACAAAATGTATTATTATTTCATTTCTAATGGCAGAGAAATATGAATATGCGACTATAATTGGGACGTCAATGACTACCACTGCCACCATGGATACTGGATAGGGTAGGCGAAGCGTAATTGAGAAGGGGTAGGCTAATACTGAACGCAATCCCATAGTTTCTGTTACAGGACATCACATTCTGCAGAAATATAGCCCAGCTATAAGTATAAGAACTAAATGAGCTGGAATTCTTAGAACAAGTTGCAAGTATTCCACATGGCTTTTTATACGTTTAGATACCTTCGCTTTTCTCTTTCTCTTTCCAACTCGTAGCCTACGGCTAAACGTCCCTCATTTCACAACGGTAGCCTGTATTTGCTGATGTGTCTTGATGGAGATAGGCTATTGTATTTCTCCCATAATATTGAGTTAATTTACTTATACAGCTAATGTGCTGACATTATCAGTTTGTGCAGCAAAACAACTAGATGTTTTATGTAGGTTTTTTTAAATGATTATTTGGCTTGTTATAAATGTGAGCAATGTCTGTCTATTAACACAGGTTACTCATTTCCGAATTCCCCAGAACAGCCTATTTGTAAACCGCCCTTTCGCAGATTGCTAAACAGTGTACATTAAACAGCACACTTCTGCCAGTGCACTGTTCGCAGGAAACAGGGCTCTGATTCGGAGATTTCGGACACAGCCCAGGTGTTTATATCTATGGACTGAGAAACACATGATCATAGCTGACCGAGTCGTTTTGAAATAAATACTCCTTGAAATAAATACGACTTGAAATAAATATTTTTTTTTTTTTTACAGATATATATTTATTTTATTGTTTATTTATTTATTTAATTAGGCCCTATCTGTTTCATTGCTTATTTATTTATTTATTTCTGTCACATTTGGTCTTCCATAAAATGTAACCTACTCTGTGCTGAAATAAATGCCATGGACCTTGGCAAAGCGTTACCTGGCTCGTCAATTTCTATGTAGCATATGCATACATGACAAACCAATAGATGTGTCATGATGAACCAATACATATGGACACTAAACACTGTAAATGGCAGTACAACCAATAGATGCGTAAATACCAAGACAATAAAAACATACATGAGATACTAATATATGCGCAAATTACTAACCGATACATGCGTACATCAAACCAATATGAAGCAAACCAATATACTGTACATGACAACCAAACCAATAGATGTGTAAATAACAAACTAATATATACGCTTCAATGGCTATCCAGTACATGCATATATTATACTAATATACAGTCAAGCCGGAAAGTCTGCACACCCCTTTCACCTTCTCCACGTGTTATTACGTTACAGACTTATACTACAATAGATTGAGTAATTTTTTTTGCCTCAAACATCTACACACAATAGTCAATAATGACGAAGTGAAAACAGGTTTTTAGAAAATATGCAATTTTATAGGTTAAAATTGGTTATTTAGGGGTTACATATCTGTACACACCCTTAGCCTAATACTTGGTTGCTGCACCTTTGGCAGCGATTACAGCTTCAAGGTGTCTTGGGAAAGAAGCTACGAGCTTGGCACACTTGTTTCTGGACATTTTTGCCCATTCCTCTTGGCATATCCTTGCAAGCTCTGTCAGGTTGGATGGGGAGCATCGGTACACAGCCATTTTCAACTCTTTCCACAGATTTTCAATTGGATTCAGGTCTGGGTCTGGCTGGACCACTCAAGGACATGCACAGACTTTCTCCGAAGCCACTCCTTTGTTCTCTTGGCTGTGTGCTTCGGGTCGTTGTCATGTTGGAAGGTAAACCTTCGCCCCAGTCTGAGGTCCAGAGCCCCCTGGAGGAGGTTTTCTTCAAGGATCTCAGTGTACTTAGCTGCATTCATCTTTCCCTCTATCAGGACTAGTTCCCGCTGCTGAACAAAATCCCAATATCATGAAGCTGCCACTGCCATGCTTCACTGTAGGGATGGTGTGGTAGTGGGGTGTGGTTTTAGGCGCAGCTAGCAAGAGAGAGAGTGAACACGGGTGGTTTAGGGAGCCGGCACAGTTGTCGGCAATCAGGCAATTGGGGACGATTGATTATAGGATTGTTGTTATCAATTAACCAATTGCCTTGATTGTTCAACAGTGAGCCTGAGAGCCTTGAAAAGGAGCCCTCAGGGAGTGGAGATGGAGAATACGGGACACAGAGAATGTGTCGAGTGTTTGTGAACTGAAAGAGGAATAAACTAAACGTTCTCTTTCAAACGGGACTGCAGTGTCTTATTTCCTGAGCGGTAAGAGCTCACTTCGCCACAGTGGTGGCCCGTACGGGGGGAGGAGAGAAAAAGGCGAAGGGAATAAAGACAAAAATTAAAAAATTAAAAAACCTGAGAATGTAGACGGATCCAAGGGGGCAGGAGCTATCCATGAGGACATTGGGCAGAGTGCTGGAGGGGCTGGCAGCGGCTCACACTGAGCAAATGCAAGCCCTGCGGGAGCAGTCTAGCCTCCAGGCACAGGCACTGCTCCAATTGACGGCCGCCGGGGTTCAACATCCCGAAGATGACGGCGGAGGATGACGCTCAGGCCTTCCTTGAAGCATTCGAGCTGGCGGCGGAAACCTCCCGGTAGCCAATGGAGGAGTGGGCCGTGCGACTCCTGCCCCTCCTGTCAGGGGAGGCGCAACGAGCGGCGCATAGCCTGCCGACAGGCGCTAGGGCGGAGTTCCGGAACATCAAAAAGGCGGTCCTCGTTCAGACGGGTTGTACCCCGGAGGAGCACTAACGACAGTTCCAGGAGTGGGACCTGACGGAAGAGGTGCCGGTGTTCCAACCCCTGGAGGATTTCCCACTCGCTCAGTCTTGGGACGATACCTTATGCTTTGCCTTCGACCAGGTGATATATGTTGATGGTCAGCTGGTGCGCCCTGACGCTGTACGCTCTCACCCATATTTTTCAATTATTAAAGATAGGTTCACACCCGTAGCTACGGGCGGGCCTTAGGGGGCCGGGCCCGCCCACGGAAGTGCTAGTGCCCCCCCACTGGAAATTGAGGGAAAAAAAATAATAATTATAGTATTTTTCTGTTAAAAAATGTAAAATACTAACTTTTTAAGACATTAAAATAGAGAAAAAAATTGTGTTATTGTTTGAGGGGGTTCCGCCATACTGAAACAGGAAGTTACGCCAATGTAGGCTAGGTTACCGCGCCATTTCAGTTGGGAGTCCAGCAGAGCACTATTTCCCAGTAGGATCGCTTTTGCTCATTTGCTTAACAATGGACATTCGTAAATGGTTTAAATCGCCAGTCTCTATCAACTCTAACGAATCAGATTCCGCCTCCAAATCGCACAATGTGACTGCACCCAAGCCCCGTGATGTTGATGGCGGACTCGTGGTCGTCAGAGATCAAGATGGTGCTGAAATGCAGCCTAGCACCAGCAGCAGCGGCCGCGGATCTGAGACTAGTCCGACTACTAGCCTTGCTGCTGCAACCACGGGAACGGTATTTGGACCACAACTGCATAGAGCAAACCATTTTTTTTGGGTGGGGCAGATCCAAATCCAATGTTTTTTTTATGATGAACATGCCCCATTTCCACAAATAGCCTCCAACAAATGTTTTATATTTTTTAACAGTTAAAGACCAAATGACGACATGATATTATAACGCGTCAGCATCCGCCGTGGTGCTTTTTCAATTTGAGAGGTGTGGGTTGCTTTGCACTTCTGGTGTTATATTCAATGTGTTGTCTAGTGCTTTGTGCATAACATTACCTCTGTGTAATTGACTGATGTGGTAAATTATGAGGACTGATGTGGTATCTTTAGGCTGGTCGTTGCTGTTGATGGTTTAAAGTTATTATTTGCAAGTGCACTGATTGCGCGGTCACGGTGCCAACCTCCCCCGTTTAGTCATGGTATGCCATCTATTCATTTTCTAAAGCTAATTGTTTACAAAACCTTGTAAGTGCACCTGATTGGTTCCAATTGTCTAAACAGCGAATGTCTGTGAATGCACCAGTTTTGTTACCGCTCTCCACGTTATAATCGTAATTTACTGCATTCGAATAATTTTAGGCATAGCCTAATACATCGGGACATATTAAATCTATCTGAGACCAATTTGGTTAGTATGCGACCTCAGTATAGCCTAATTAGTATGCGTCAGTGCTGCACGAATACAATAGCATATCGGATTATCAAAAATATTTAATAATAATTGTGCCCCCCTATGCAGTTCATATGCCCCCCTTAAGACCGAGTCCTGGCTACGGGTCTGGATAGGTTGTACCGAGTGAGTCGAGACACTCAGACAGGTGAGGAGACGACCCAATTGTTGGTACCGAAAAGCCGCCGGGAAATGATTTTCCAGGTGGCTCATTACAACCCCATAGCTGGTCATTTAGGGTATGATAAAACACTAGACTGGATAATGGCCCGATTTTATTGGCCGGGCATCTGGGCGGACGTACGGAGGTGGTGTGCGTCCTGTCCAGATTGTCAGCTAGTAAATTCCCTGGCCATCCCAAAAGCACCATTGCGCCCCCTACCATTAATTGAGGTCCCTTTTGATAGACTGGGCATGGACCTCATCGGGCCATTTGACAGGAGCACTCAGGGATACCGATTTGTATTAGTTCTGGTGGATTATGCAACCCGGTATCCCAAAGCAGTGCCGTTGCGCAATATCTCGGCTAAGAGTGTTGCGCAGGCATTGTTTCAAATAATCTCCCGAGTTGGAATCCCGAAAGAGATTCTGACTGATCAAGGCACTTCATTCATGTCACGCACACTACGCAAACTGTATGAACTATTGGGTTTTCAGTCCATTAGGACTAGCGTGTACCATCCACAAACGGATGGGCTCGTGGAACGTTTTAATAGGACTTTGAAATCCATGATTCGGAAGTTCGTACACGATGACAGCCGAAATTGGGATAAGTGGTTAGTTCCTCTATTGTTTGCATTGCGAGAGGTTCCCCAGGCCTCCACAGGATTTTCTCCTTTCGAATTGCTGTTCGGTAGACAATCCCGGGGTATCTTGGACCTGGTTAAATAAAGCTGGGAGGAGGGTTCAAGCCCCAGTAAAAACGAAATTCAATACGTTATGGACCTGCGAGCAAAACTCCATACGCTGGGGAGATTGTCACGAGAGAATTTGCTCGAGGCTCAGGAACGTCACCAGAGACACTACAATAGAGGAACGAAACTACGGCAATTTTCACCGGGAGATAAAGTCCTGGCATTACTCCCGACTTCCAGCACAAAGACTTAGGCTCAGCTAGCAAGAGAGAGAGTGAACGCGGGTGGTTTAGGGAGCCGGCACAGCTGTCGGCAATCAGGCAATTGGGGACGATTGATTATAGGATTGTTGTTATCAATTAACTAATTGCCTTGATTGTTCAACAGTGAGCCTGAGAGCCTTGAAAAGGAGCCCTCGGGGAGTGGAGAGAGAGAGAGGACGGGACACAGAGAATGGGTCGAGTGTTTGTGAACTGAAAGAGGAATAAACTAAATGTTCTCTTTCAAACGGGACTGCAGTGTCTTATTGCCCGAGCGGTAAGAGCTCACTTCGCCACAGATGGTATTAGCCAGGTGATGAGCGGTGCCTGGTTTCCTCCAGACGTGACGCTTGGTATTCAGGCCAAAAAGTTCCATTTTGGTTTCATCAGACCAGAGAATCTTGATTCTCATGGTTTGAGAGTCCTCTAGGTGCCTTTTTGAAAACCCCAAGCGGGCTGTGATGTGCCTTTTACTAAAGAGGGGCTTCCGTCTGGTCACTCTACCATAAAGGCCTGATTGGTGGAATGCTGCCTGGATGGTTGATCTTCTGAAAGGTTCTCCTATCTCCACAAGGATACGTTGGAGCTCTGTCAGAGTGACCCTCGGGTTCCTGCTCACCTCCCTGGCTAAGGCCCGTCTTCCCCGATTGCTCAGTTTGGCCAGGCAGCCAGGTCTAGGAAGATTCTTGGTGGTTCCAAACTTCTTTCATTTACGAATGATGGTGGCCACTGTACTCTTTGGGACCTGTAAAGCTGCAGAGATTTTTCCGTACCCTTCTCCAGATCTATGCCTTGACACAATCCTGTTTCTGAGGTCTGCAGATAATTCCTTTGACCCCATGGCTTGGAGTTTGCTCTGACATGCACTGTCAACTGTGGGACCTTATATAGGCAGGTGTTGGCGATCCCCAATCATGTCCAATCAATTGAATTTATCACAGGTGGACTCCAATTAAGTTGAAGAAACATCTCAAGCAGTATCAGTGGAAACAAAATGCACATCAGCTCACTTTTGGGTGTCATATCAAAGGGTGTGCACACTTGTGTACATATGATATTTTACATTTAGATTTTTAATAAATTAGCACAAATGTCTAAAAACCTGTTTTTACTTTGTCATTATGGGCTATTTTGTTTAACATTTTGAGACAAAAAATTAACTCAATCTACTTTCCGGCTTGACTGTATACGTGAAGTAAACCAATATACATGACAATGAAACCAATAGATGCATAAAAAACAAACCAATATGTAAGCATCAATGAAAAACCAATGTATACCTGAATTATTAACCAATACATGCATATTTCAAACCAATATATACATGAAGCAAACCAATATACAGTACTTGACTATCAAACCAAGAGATGCATTAATAGAAAACCAATATATGCGTTAATGACTAACCAATAAATGCGTATATCAAACCAATAAATATGTGAAGCAAACCAATATTCATGACAATAAAGCAAATAGATGCGTAAATAACAAACTAATATATAAGCATCAATGACAAACCAAGACAAATGTAAGTGACAAACCAATGTACAGGTGCAGCTCAAAAAATTATAATATCGTGAAAAAGTTCAATATTATTTGTCACTCATTTCAGAAAGTGAAACTCATATATTATATAGATTCATTACACATAGTGAAATATTTCAAGCCTTTATTTCTTGTAATTTTGATGATTATGGCTTACAGCTAATGAAAACCCAAATTCAGTGTCTCAGAAAATTAGAATATTGTGAAAAAGTTCAATATTGGAAACTCATGGTGTCACACTCTAATCAGCTAATTAACTCAAAACACCTGCAAAGGTTTCCTGAGCCATTAAATGGTCTCTCAGTCTGGTTCAGTAGGCTACACAATCATGGGGAAGACTGATGACTTGACAGATGTCCAGAAGACAGTCATTGACACCCTCTACAAGGAGGGTAAGCCACAAAAGGTCATTGCTAAAGAAGCTGGTTGTTCACAGAGTGCTGTATCCAAGCATATTCATAGAAAGTTGAGTGGAAGGGAAAAGTGTGGTAGGAAAAGGTGCACAAGCAACAGGGATAACCGCAGCCTTGAGAGGATTGTCAAGCAAAATCCATTCAAGAATTTGGGGGAGCTTCACAAGGAGTGGACTGAGGCTGAAGTCCATGCATCAAGAGCCACCACGCACAGACGAATCCAGGACATGGGCTACAAATGTCGCATTTCTCGTGTCAAGCCACTCCTGAACCAGAGACAACGTCAGAAGAGTCTTACCTGGGCTAAGGAGAAAAAGAACTGGACTGTTGCTCAGTGGTCCAAATTCCTCTTTTCAGATGAAAGTAAATTTTGCATTTCATTTGGAAATCAAGGTCCCAGAGTCTGGAGGAAGAGTGGAGAGGCACAGAATCCACGTTGCTTGAAGTCCAGTGTGAAGTTTCCACAGTCAGTGATGATTTAGGGTGCCATGTTATCTGCTGGTGTTAGTCCACTGTGTTTTCTGAAGTCCACAGTCAACGCAGCCATCTACCAGGAAATTTTAGAGCACTTCATGCTTCCTTCTGCTGATAAGCTTTATGGAGATGCTGATTTCATTTTCCAGCAGGACTTGGCACCTGCCCACACTGCCAAAAGTACCAAAAGCTGGTTCAATGACCATGGTATTACTGTGCTTGATTAGCCAGCAAACTCACCTGACCTGAACCCCATAGAGAATCTATGGGGTATTGGCAAGAGGAAGATGAGAGACACCAGACCCAACAATGCAGACGACCTGAAGGCCGCTATCAAAGCAACCTGGGCTTCCATTACACCTCAGCAGTGCCACAGGCTGATCGCCTCCATGCCACGCCGCATTGATGCAGTAATTCATGCAAAAGGAGCCCCAACCAAGTATTGAGTGCATAGAAATGAACATACTTTTCAGAAGGCTGACATTTCTGTTTAAAATATCCTTTTTTATTGATCTTATGTAATATTCTAATTTTCTGAGACACTGAATTTGGGTTTTCATTAGCTGTAAGCCATAATCATAAAAATTACAAGAAATAAAGGCTTGAAATATTTCACTCTATGTAATTAATCTATATATTATATGAGTTTCACTTTCTGACATGAGTGACAAAAAATATTGAACTTTTTCACGAGATTCAAATTTTTTGAGCTGCACCTGTATGTGTGAATTATGAATCAATACATGCGTATATCAAACCATATACACTGCTCAAAGATATTAAGGGAACACTTAATCAACACAGTATAACACCAAGTCAATTAAACGTCTGGGATATCGATCTGTCCAGTTAGGAAGCATAAATGATTGTGAATCAATTTCACCTGCTTTGGTGCAAATGAAAGTGACAACAGATGGACAGGAGAGGCAACAGCAAGACAACCCCCAAAAAGTAAATGGTTTTGCAGGTGGTGGCCACAGACCATTTCTCTCTCCTTATCCTTCCTGACTGATTTTTCTCTAGTTTTGCATTTTGCTTGTGTCCTTGTCACTACTGGTAGCATGAGGCGGTACCTGCAGCCCATTCAGGTTGCACAGGTAGTCCAGCTCCTCCAGGATGGCACATCTATACGTGCCGTCGCAAGAAGGTTTGCTGTGTCTCCCAGCACAGTCTCAAGAGCGTGTAGGAGATACCGGGAGACGGGCTATTACACGAGGAGAGCTGGATAGGGCCATTGAAGGGCAACAACCCAGCAGCAGGACCGGTATCTGCTCCTTTGTGCGAGGAAGAACAGGAGGAGCACTGCCAGAGCCCTACAAAATGACCTCCAGCGGGCTACTCGTGTGCATGTTCTGACCAAACTGTCAGAAACAAACTCCATGAGGGTGGCATGAGGGCCTGTGCTCACAGCCCAGCACCGTGCAGCTCAATTGCCATTTGCCAGAGAACACCAGAATTGGCAGGTTCTCCATTGGCGCCCCGTTCTCTTCACATATGAGTGCAGGTTCACACTGAGCACATGTGACAGACGTGAAAGAGTCTGGAGACGCCGTGGCGAATGTTATGCTGCCTGCAACATCATCCAGCATGACCGGTTTGGTTTAATTGACTTGGTGTTATACTGTGATGATTATAAGTGTTCCCTTCATTTTTTTGAGCAGTGTATATATAAAGCCTCTTTAAAAGTACATTTTAAACAATTGTAAAAACATCTTACTCTGCCTAATGGCAATGACTTTGTTTAATTCTGCTTGATCGGGAATAAAATCCTCATGGTCGAAAGACACATTGTTAGCCACCCCACCGATATTCAATAATTCAGCCAAGTCTGTAATACATTTACATTAACAAATGCTAGGTTAAGAAATATAATATTCAACATGTTTAATTAACAACTTGTAAGCTTCATACTTGTGCAATAATTAAATATAGGAACACACCGTGTTGAAAAATCTGCAGACATCACTCGACGCTTGTTGTCTTGTCTTCTCCAGAAGTTTGCTAATTCTCCAAATACTGTAAGCCCTTGTTTTATAGGTTAACCGCTATGATGATTGGCGGCATAATCTTTCATTGGTTGTTCCTACTTTTTTCAAACCCCCACACCCCACCCCCACATGCCGGCGTGAACAAATGGTTTCGTGAATTATATGCAACTTCTCTGAAATTAAATACAGTTTTTAAAGTAACTACGGTTACACAATATATGCTACGTACATGATTAAATTGAATAACCCATCTTTTTACAAGCCGATACTCAACAGGTATTACATCTACAGAACCTTGTGCAAATAATGTAAGGTTTATTTAATTATAAACTGCATCAGTGCAATTAGTTTTAATAGGACATGGATGTTTAGCTACATTGTTTTGGAAGAAGCTTCTCGGCCGGTTTTTCAAAGATATTTTATGTTTTGCGTTCTGTCGGCTTTGCTATCAAACCATGCATTTAAGTCTTTCAAAATGTCCGGGAACCCCACCAGAACCTGACACCTGTTCACGTCCCTCCAATGTAAAAACCCCCCACACACGCAAGACCCCCCTCTCTCCACACCTGTTTTAAAACGTCACACATTTTAAGAGCCCCGTTTGTCACAAGCTGTTCAAGCTCTCATTGGAACGTGTAAACGTCCGTCAAATTCCCTGGTACAGGATGCGGTTATGGATGGGCGTATCCCAGTTTTGTATACACTCCTGTACGGGCCAAACGAAGCCTCTTGAGCTCTCGCTGTCGCGCTGTGAACATCTCCACAGTCTAGCTATAGGCTGTCCGTGGAAGTTTTTTCAGAGTTACGTATCCACATTACATATTCTTTTCTTTCGAGTCTTTTCTTTATAGTCTTTCTTTCGATGCCTTCTAGGCATTCTTTTAAGCTCACTACCTTGCTTTTTAGATATAGCACGCTTGGCTATTTTAAACAGTATTACGTTTTCACGCAACCCCGGACATCTAAAACATTTCTAAGTATCGCTTTACGGGCTCTCTCTACAACTCTATGTTTTTCTTTGACTCTGACAAACATTTAAAAATGGCATGCTTGCTTTCTTTCAGACAACTAACTTGCTTTTCGATATACAGTCAAGCCGGAAAGTCTGCACACCCCTTTCAAAATAGCCCATAATGGCAAAGTGAAAACAGGTTTTTAGACATTTGTGCTAATTTATTAAAAATCTAAATGTAAAATATCATATGTACACAAGTGTGCACACTTTTTGATATGACACCCAAAAGTGAGCTGAGGTGCATTTTGTTTCCACTAATACTGCTTGAGATGTTTCTACAACTTAATTGGAGTCCACCTGTGATAAATTCAATTGATTGGACATGATTGGGGATTGCCAACACCTGCCTATATACGGTCCCACAGTTGACAGTGCATGTCAGAGCAAACTCCAAGCCATGGGGTCAAAGGAATTATCTGCAGACCTCAGAAACAGGATTGTGTCAAGGCATAGATCTGGAGAAGGGTACGGAAAAATCTCTGCAGCTTTACAGGTCCCAAAGGGCACAGTGGCCACCATCATTCGTAAATGGAAGAAGTTTGGAACTACCAAGAATCTTCCTAGACCTGGCCGCCCGGCCAAACTGAGCAATCGGGGAAGACGGGCCTTAGCCAGGGAGGTGAGCAGGAACCCGAGAGTCACTCTGAGAGAGCTCCAGCATATCCTTGTGGAGATGGGAGAACCTTTCAGAAGATCAACCATCCAGGCAGCACTCCACCAATAAGGCCTTTATGGTAGAGTGGCCAGACGGAAGCCCCTTCTTAGTAAAAGGCACATCACAGCCCGCTTGGAGTTTGCCAAAAGGCACCTAGAGGACTCTCAAACCATGAGAATCAAGATTCTCTGGTCTGATGAAACCAAAATCAAACTTTTTGGCCTGAATACCAAGCGTCACGTCTGGAGGAAACCAGGCACCGCTCATCACCTGACTGATACCATCCCTACAGTGAAGCATGGCGGTGGCAGCATCATGATGTGGGGATGTTTTTCAGCAGCGGGAACGGGGCGACTAGTCCTGATAGAGGGAAAGATGAATGCAGCTAAGTACACCGAGATCCTTGAAGAAAACCTGCTCCAGAGCGCTCTGGACCTCAGACTGGGGCAAAGGTTTACCTTCCAACATGACAACGACCCGAAGCACACAGCCAAGAGAACAAAGGACTGGCTTCGGAGAAAGTCTACCAAGAGGAATGGGCAAAAATGTCCAGAAACCAGTGTGCCAAGCTCGTAGCTTCTTTCCCAAGACGCCTTGAAGCTGTAATCACTGCCAAAAGTGCAGCAACCAAGTATTAGGCTCAGGGTGTGTACAGATATGTTACCCCTAAATAACCAATTTTTGTCAGTAAAATAAAATAGCATATTTTCTAAAAACCTGTTTTCACTTCGTCATTATTGGCTATCGTGTGTAGATGTTTGAGCCAAACTGAACTCAATCTATTGTAGTATAAGTCTGTAACGTAATAAAACGTGAAGAAGGTGAAAGGGGTGTGCAGACTTTCCGGCTTGATTGTAGACTTGGCTATTTTTTCACGTTTTAACAACATCCTTGAATTATTTTATTCTTTTAACACGTATCTGCTAACACAAACTGTTTTTTTAAAAACTTAAAACTACTACTATTACTACTAACCTATACATTTATATACACCATTACTTTTTCATGATGCTGTTCTAATAAAAATCCTACATTTAAAAAAGAAAATGCCAACACATGGTCACCTAAGCATCAAGGCCCTCACAGAATGTACCAACGTTTACAACCACCAATAAAATTACATCATCAACCCCTTGAAACAATACCCCCACAACCCACCCCGAATAATAGACACCATCCATAAAATTTTGACATTAGCCAAATGCTATTACTACTTGCGGCCAATCACCAGCCGAGGGCCCAAATCAGTACTACTGAAGGGCAACAGGGGGGTGAAGAGCCTCAGGAAGTTTATGTCCTCACAGACCCAGAGGCGAGGGGCATGTGGTTCCTCATCATGCTCCCGGATTCTGCACACCTTCAGACATTACTGATGTTAAAGTGTGCCCAACACCAAGGCAAGGGCCCGAATCAGTACCACTGAAGGGCCACAAGGGGATGGAGACCCCGGCTGAACAATGAGAAAGCAGGAGCCCAACAGGGGAAAACAAGCATGTTTAGCTCCTCTGAGAATCACAGCCCTGTCGGAGAGATCCAGGGGCGGGGGGCTCAGATGAACAGTATTTCTGGTCAGCTAATGACCCCCTCCCAGTCCCTGACTGCTGGGGGTCAGGCCGACGGAACAGGCTGTTTCTGCGACATGCTCGGCCTCGAAGCGTGTCCAACCCCAAGCCAAGGCCCCAAGGGCCCGAGGTGGTGAGGAAGCCTCTGGTAGCATCTGCCCTCAAGGACAGAAAGGCCCCTTCTTCGCTGTCGTAACGCAACTGACAGAAGACACCCTAACATGGGTTAATACAAGTAGAAATGTATCGGTTTACATGGATATAGTTTTGGCAAGAACGGCAGTGAGCTGCCCACAAACAACAGTAACAGAGTGTGTCCGACACTAAGCCCAGGGCCCGAATCAGTGGCACTGAAGGGCCATGAGGGGGTGTGGAAGCCTCAGGTAGCATCTGCCCTCACAGGCAGAAAAATCTCTCAGCTTTTCCCTATTTTTATTTTTATTTTTTTTGTTGCGCAACTAACAAGAGAAACAACCCAAGCCTAGCACGGCTCCCAGAGACTAAATCATTTAGCTGATGGGTTCCCGAGATTGCCTCCATGCCAACAAATTATTTGGAAGGCATGCCAGAAAAAAGCCGTTCCTGTCATTTCACCACAAACGTAAGCGCCTCGAGTTTGTTAAACGCTACTGGAACTTTGACTGGAACTGTGTTCTATGGTCAGATGAAACAAAAATTTTGCTTTTCGGCAACCAACACTCAAGGTGGGTTTGGCGTAAAAAGAAGAATGGCTATACCAAAAATAACCTGAGTATGGTGGAGGCCCTGGGAATCTTGTTAGGGTACATGGCATCATGAACTCCATGAAATACCAGGAAATTTTTTATCTGAATCTGGCTGCCTCTGCCAGGAAACTAAAACTGGGTCGTTTTTGGATTTTCCAGCAGGACAATGATCCAAAACATATGTCCAAATCAACACAAAAATGGTTAACTGAACACAAAATCAAGCTTCTGCCATGGCCATCTCAGTCCCCTGACCTAAATACCATTGAAAACCTATGGGCTGAGCTGAAGAGGAGAGTGTACAAGAGAGGACCTAGGACTCTGGATGATCTGGAGAGATTCTGTAAAGAATAATGGTCTCAGATTTTTTTTTAGGAGTTTACAATGTAGCCTATCGCTTTAGCGCTCAAGCTCAACAGAATGCTCTGTGACTACAGTCATTCACATGCATAAAATGCTGAAGCGCGAATGGACGGTATTGAATTTATTTATAGGAATTAACAAATGTTAAAAACAAACTCAGGAAATTACTTGTGGATTAGAATTTTTAAACAGTGCATTAAAAAGTATTTTAAAAGGGCTGTTTGTGCTAATTTTTAAACGGCCCAAAAATTGACTTTATGTTGGTAAAGGCATCAGCAAAGCCCACTGTACAATAAATTTTCGTCACTGTATGTGTATGCACCAGTGGCAACTGGTGGGTTTGGAAACAGGGGAGGACAGAAGTACCCAAAAGAGGTGGGTCCAGGGTGGGGCATGCCCCCCCAGAGAAAATTTTTGCAAAAATCATGCCTAAAAAACCCATTGATAGTTGATAAAGTAGATTTAAAAAAAAATTTTTTAAAGAGACTTGAGAAGAGAATGTTCAACTTAGTGATGTTTTCGACAGAAAAAACTAGTAAAGATATAGCTAATTGTAATTAAAATCAAACAAAATCCTAAACTGTGAAATTGTTCCAATATTAAACGTTCAATCTTGATTAGAATAACAGCACAGTTCCAATTTGACTAATGTACAGTTACAAAATTTACTGTGTATAATAATGAATAAAACTGTGGATTCAAGAAATCTGTTATAATAGGTGTGAATTTTTCAGAAGACTTTGTAAAGTAAAGATAGTAAAATCTTAAACAAAATGTATGAAAATAAATACCAATATATACAGCTTGGACCTGTAGAGCCGAATAAAGAAACACAAAAAATCTCTGTACACAGTTCATACACATTTTGACCAATGGATTTCCATGACTTCTCAGTTACTTTAAACCAAATTTTCATGACCAAACATTCTATGATGTCACTGTGTATACATGGAAAAGTGAGGATAAAATTTGGTATTGAAATTAGGCAAGAGAATTCCAAAGCACACAGTATACCTTGCATAGCATGAATGACAGACAATATAGTTTGATCAAAAGATTAAACATCTATAAATTATCGTTACATCACGAACATGAGGAAGGTGCTCCATTTGTTTGAAAATAAGTACATTTTCCTTCCAGTTTATATTTTGTTTACATCAAAACATCCATGTGTTTCTGTTTTGTTTCAACATAGGCTATTTAATGTCGGCAAAAATATTTTAAAACGACTTTGTTTTCTACATCAATGGGAAACACAATGTCAGACCGGCTGTGAGTGATGACAATTATTTTGGATAAAGTCCAGTCCAGATTTAGCCAGACAAAAATCGACTGACATAACTTTTATCCCTCAGTATAACTGTCTAAATGCATTGCAATGACTACGGAGGTAACGGTTATATATTATAATATTATATATATATATTATACAGATATAAACTCAGCCATTTCTAAATCATAACGTTAACTCATTTTAGGTAAAAATGTTGCTTATAAGTGGCCTGCATGGTGCAGAAAAGCCAAATACTTTGCAGAAGATTATGGGACGTTCATCTTTATTCTCGAATAAATTACATTTGTCTGCTAGCTTTCCTCTCCCACCCATGATTAGCGAGCTAACACCTTCGCCAAGCTCCTTCGACAATGAATAATTAAAAAATAACTAGGCCTAGCCTATGATGTTTTCTTCTCGCCCTACTACCCTCAATTTAAAAAATCGAGCTACAATTGAAAAAAACTCAACTATCACAAGCTTCTTTCTCTGCTAGCTCATATGAAATAATGTTACCTCAAGTTAGTAGTGTCATAAATATTTTTATTTCGCCATGCTTTCTCTGCATCTTTCACAAAATCTCCTTACACTCTACAAGTGAGCATAACATCCTTGCATGCATCGTCACACTTGATCAACGCCTCCCATACTTTAATTGGATGTACAGTATGTCCATTTTTTATTCCTAAGGCTAATTGGTCTGCTTGTCCTCCCTGTATGTAATTTTTACAATGTAAAAGATAGGTGAGCAGAAGTCGCAGTACGAGATAACATTTCAATGGGTGCTTATGAAGCCGTAGGGAGGACGAGAGAACCGTGTCCCATCTTGCTACATTTTTACATTGCACTAGTGGGCACTGTTAGCATTTTTTACCATTGGCAAAAGTGCATCTTAGAAATAGATATGACAGTGATTTTGTTATTGTTTTATCGAATTGTTATTATTTTTTTAATAGATTTTTTTCCCACTTTAAATTCTTGAGAAGGATAGTTCTCCCCGTCCTTTGTGGACGGGCCTCCTCTGGTAAGCACTATTACTGACCAAGCATGAGCATGTAGTTAATTTTTGTGGTTGTTTGGTGCAGCTGAAATAGTAATTAAATACATTTAGGCTAAAACTAACCATTACGTTTATTACTCTGCATTTCATCTGTGAACCCACATATCGTCACCTTCTTAAAATAATCGCCTAAGTCATTTTTTGAGGAACATGAGATTTTTGCTTAAATCAGCTCTTCATGATGCTGGCCACCTCTGGTAAAGTTGCCTAGATCCTTAATTGAAAGGATCATGCTGTTTTACCCCGGTAATGTAATCGCCTAAGTCAAGAGTGCTCTTAGGCTGTTTGTATGTTTGCCTAAGTCACAATAAATTTTGACTTAGGCATTTTTACAAGTTATTAATATGGCGGCTGCTTCAAGATGCACAAAGAAAATCAACATAAATGAAGTCATTTCCATGATTCTGGACTCGTCCCCGAATGGTAAGTGATAATGTTTACTACAATATTTGGCTAGGCTATAAATGTTGTGTAGTTATTTAGTCTTTAATCCTCTTATGTTACATAATTGACAGACAGCGTTATTTGTAAGTCAATAGTCATCTATTGATATACCCTTTTTGTGTGAAATGATTAACAAATATCATATATTCTGTATTTGGTTCAGTTTATTCTGTTTTCTGAAAAACTTGAAAATATGACTTAGGCGATTATTTTAAGAAGGTGACGATATGTGTATACGTGCATATTGCACTTATATTATGTATACAAATCTACGTTTTCAGACTGAACACAAAGTTTAAATTAATTAATATCACTGTTGTGTATATATGCACAAACACTTGGCAGGTACGTTGTTCATTTTTGGGCCTTAAAGGGACAGTTCACCCTGTTCAGCTTAAAGGGATATGTTACGCCCCTTCGCCAGTAGGGGGTGTTAGTTGTGTTTCACCTGATCTAATTATTTCCAGAAAATGGAGAACACCTGTATGGGGGCCTATTTAAGATGCGCTGATCCACTGCTTCACTCTCTCTCCTTCACACATGGACCACACCGCCCTGCCCAAGATGTCTGATTCCGGCTGTTAAAATAGAGATTGTTGTATGTGGCTGTGGCAAGCTCTACAATAAATTATAACTCTTTTCATAAACCTGGTGTTGGTTTTATAAACCTGGGGTTGCCCTGTTTATTGCCTCTTGCCTAATTACTGCCTATTGATTGCTATAAATGTTTGCCCTATGTTTTGTGTGGGATTTGATTCTTATCATATACATTATATAAAAAAATAATCTCTATCCAGAATAGAGCTATAAGGTGTTTCCTTGGGGTACATACATTTTCCCCTACTCTTGCAATACAGGGAGATATGGGTTGGGAACCGGTGGAAATTAAGCTGAAGGGAGAAATGATTAGGTTGTGGAACCGGCTCATGAAGTGTCCAGAGAGTAGGATAACAAAAAAGGTTTTCAATTGGGATAAGGCTCACAGTCATCCCTGGACACAGGACATTTTTTCTATTTTTAGAGAGGCTGATTTGACGTATATTTTTCATAATAGGTTATGTTGTAATGTTAATATGTTGAAACAGAGGTTGTCCCTGAAATATAGAGAAAAATGGTCAAATGACATATGGTCTAAGCCTAAACTTAGATCATATGTTCAGATGAAGCAGTGTTTTGGCCCTGAGCCCTATGTTACTTTTTTTCTAACTAGAAGCCAGAGGTCATTGTGTGCTCAGTTGAGAACTGGTATCTTACCTCTTGCTATCGAAGTAGGTCGGTTCACAGCTGTGCCTGAAGATAATAGGATATGCAATGTTTGTGATTTAAAAGATGTTGAAAACGAATTTCATTTTATGTTTTATTGTACATTGTATGATGACCTGAGAACTCCGTTGTTTGAGGAAATGCAAAAGCAAAAACCTGAGCTATTCTGGGCAGATGATGGCCAAAAGTTGGAGTGGTTATTTAAGGCCGAAGTATTTAAGACTGCTAATTTTATTTCTAAGGCCTGGAATAGAAGGCAATCCCAGCTCTTCAAGTAAGATTTGTCAGGGTTTCCTGATATGATATTGAGTTCACAGGCTCAAGTAGGCGGTCTGGTGTGTTGATGTTGTAGTATAGGTATCCTGTTTTGTATTTTGGATGTGTTTTTACTTTTTACTTTTTGTGTGTGTTTTATGTTGTAATAGGTATCATTTTTGTATTTTGGATGTTTCTTGATATGTTTGATCGTTGTTTTATGATGATTGAAATGAAGTGTCTTGTAAGTCCATATGGGCTGGGCTTCTTCGGAAGCATGACACTCAAATAAAAGAATAAATCAAATCAATCATGTAGTTACTAAGGACCGAAAAGATTTGTTTGCTTGTTTCTTGGACAAGTTTCTTCGGTTGAGTTTTGCAGAACCCTCTGAGGAGGGACTATCTCTACTAAAGAACAGTTGTTAAAAATTGCTGAGCATTTTCAAATTGAGATTTCTAGTAAACGCTACAAAGAGAATGTTAAAACTATTTTAAGAGCTACTTTCACTGATCGTGACATTCTCCCAGCTAAAACGGAAGAATCTGTTACTCCTGGTCTTTAATTGACGCAATTGAATCCACTTTGCGGTTTAGAGAGCTGGATTTGGCTAATTCTTTGGAATAAAAAAAACCAAGATTGAGTTAAATCGATGTAGACAAAGAGGGAGTTAAAGGATAGAGAAATAGAGGGAGTTCATTGAAAGAGAAAAGGAGAGAGATGAGGAAGCTAGAGTTGCAGTTTCCCTCAACCTTATTGTCTGATCAGCCTCGCTAGAAGTGAGAGTTGCACTTCTCGTCCTTTTCTGGTCTGCAGGCCTATGCTCTGGTGTCTGATCAGCCTCACTAGAAGTGCTAGGTGGTGTGGAAGCCCTGCAAAATGTCTCCATCTCGCTCTGTCGTTTCACAGACACCCTGTGCTTTTGCTGTCTTTTCCTCCATGATTTTCTGACCTTCCTTTGTTCCCTGTTCGATAAATCGCTGATACATTTAAATTTTCCTTCTTCCTTTCGTTTTTTATTTCTTTCTCTTTCCTTTCTTAAATATTCTTGGTGTTTCAGTGGGTCATCCCTCACTCTTTGTCTGTATTCTCTCAGCCTCTCTGCTCCACTTTTGCTAATTCCTTTTGGCATGTTGGTGTCTTATGATTCTCTCTCCCTGAACAATTTCAGACAGAAATGAGCATTATCTACATGTTTAACCTTTAATCCACAAAACATAGCCTAGCTAATGTTAGCCTACATAGTTACTTACATCAGAAGACATAGACTAAACTGTGGTCACACTACTTAGGTATGTAGCCCTAGCTAGCACTTTAGTAACAGGGCTGAAATAGAGGGGGATGAGGCTAGAATGGGTAATCTGCTTGGTATTTTGAGCAAAACACTTCATAGACATGTTTTTTATATATCCAAGACCTATAATATATGCTTAAAAATAGTATAATAGGAGACCTTTAAAACATTTATTTCAAAACAACCTGCTTACCATTCCTTTTTGTCACTACCGAAATGATCATGTCACTACCGAAACTTAACCATATGTTTCGGTAGTGACTGTTTCGGTAGTGACGATTCTAGCTAAGTTTGAGCATAGCTAAAGAATGCTAGCAAGTACATGGCTAGCATACATGTCTTTGAAGAGGTTTACACACATAAAAACATAATACTTTGCATAAAACCCCCCAAAAGTTTACTTAATAGAAGAGAATATGTGTTCGGTAGTGACAATTCTTAAGGTTACACGCCGATTTTCAGATTTTGGAACAGATTTATATCAAAAGTATGGGATATAGCTACTTACCATTCAGCCATGAGGGACAGGGATGCACTGTCACTGTCTTGTCAAAAATGCAGGGGTGTGGCTAAAAACCAGGCTCAGCCATTGGACTAAAATACCTTGTGTTTCGGTAGTGACATGAAAACTGGGGACATGATTTTTTGAGTATAGTTTATAGTTAAAAAAATTAAACCCACAATAAATCTAAATATTCCAACTTCTGTTTGAACGTAATCATAAAGATCTTCTAAATACACCATCGAACAAAATAAATAAAAATGTTTTAAGTGTTATTTACAGAAATTGAAATTTAGATGTCAGGGTTTGGGACAGCTACTTCCCAATAGAAAGTACCCTATAAATGATGTTTTTGTGTATATTAAGCTTATCACTATCTAATTTAATGCCTTGTGTTTAAATAGACCATAACATATTCTTAGTAAATATCTATGTCTGAAGACTTAATTGTTTTGTTAAATCGTTTTTCTTGTTGTGGGACCGCACTTTGTACTAATTCGGTAGAATGCCCCACCTATCAGATGAATTGTGGAGGAATTGGACCTCAAAAATGTGTCACTGTACAAAAACTTACAGACCTCACTGTATATTGTTACATCTGTTCTACATCCGTATGAGTACTGGATATGATTTTTTAATAAATGCAGACCAAAATGTTTTTTTGTGTGCAAGTATTTACCCAGTAAACAATTTTTGTTTTAAAGACTACCGTCAACTAGTGATATATCCCTCTTGCAATTACTGGCACGCTATTTAGCATTTTTATGTTTCACAATCACAACTCCATGTTGTTCTGGACCATAAACAAGCTATATTATGTTAAATGCAATAAATGATGAACGAGGTTATGAATAAAAAAATATATTTATTAACATTTTAATCAAACATTAACACATTTTTATAGGCTAATAAAAAAAAACTAATAGGCGTATCAACATTAAATTAAAATGAATCGTTACCTTTGCAACACTGGTAATCTATAAAATAATGTCTAGCCTACATTAAAACAGAAAGCATATGTAACCTCATAGAAGTATGTAGATTAGCATATAACTGAATTTATTTTAAATACTATTTTTAAATGTAGGCAAATTTACAATCAGAAATGTAATTAAAACTTGCGGTTTTGTCATACCGCGGCCAATTTATTTTTTTTTTTTTTTGCGCAAGTAACGATATATCAGCATCTGTGATGTCTTTAATGTTTCCCTGTACTGCTCCTGAAATACAGAAAACAAAATGATGACACATTAATGGTTTATGTTAGATAACCCAGCTTTAGAATTTCTAAATGTTATTGTAACAGCTAGGGGTGTTTCTAGACTGCTTTGATTGGGGGGGCACAAGGGGGGAACGAAGTAGTAGGTGGTCTGGGGGTCCTCCCCCAGAAGAAATTGAGCCTTTTAAAACGAATTTCCTGCATTTCTACACAACCTCACACAGGGCATTTTCTAAAATAAAATGTTTAATTTATTAACATTTTGAAGATTTTTTTTTTTTTTCCAAAGCCCTAGATGAGATTTGAGATGCTTTCATATAAAACTAAAGGATTTAGGCTAATCAGTATATTCGTGGATATGATTATTGTATTACATTTTAAATCCATCTCCACCCCCCCCCCCTCATCTTATAGGAGGACAACTTTATTTATGCCCAATAATACCAAATCATTATCTAATATTGGAAACAAGTATATTAAAGATTAGCTATATTCCTTCATCATTTCAGTCTCTTTGTGCTATTTTCTATTTACATTACTACCTTACTGTAACATCATTACTGGCTCATCATTTTCATTTATATTTTAGCCACTCCACTGACTAGCCAACATGCAGCAGTAGGCTAGCTAACACACACACACACACACACGGGCGCCGCACACACAAGTGCAGCCAGCTAGTGCAATGCTGCAGATGTTTCGCAGAATCGCAGCTATAACAACTAGGCTAGATGCAACATGTAATCAATCTATTTAAAATCTAATCTCCCAGATGGAGAGAGACACGCCCCTGGTAACAGCACATGGCGAATCGGCTATCCGCGGTTAACCTGCAAGCTGGTCACTTGGGAGCATTATAGCAGTGTGCTGGAGTTTCTTTCTTATTCTTGATGCAAATAGGTCATGGTTGTCATTGTGGAATTTACATTTTTATGTTACCAGAAAAAAGTGGAGGTGTGACGAGTTACGATCCACTTTGCCATGTTATATTGTATTAATATAAGATTTTTGTACTTTTTTCAAGAAGCAAAGGAACAGACTCCAAAAACAGACCCTACAGGAGGTGTCATTATTACTCTCTAGGGAAATTAATAGGCATGTGTGTTCAAGCAAGCCTCTCTGCATCATTCTGACACAAATGACATCCTGTCTCATATTAGGATTTTACTGTTCTTTTCTCTGGCTAATATGCAGAACATCCTTGACCAGAGTATTATTCTCAACATAGACAAGAGCACAGTCACGACTTTATTCATTACCAAACTCATCTCTCTTAATATACCCATGTGTGGAGTGCATACAATGCTCATTGAGAGACGTGCAAGGGAATCTTAGGGTGAGGGAGATTAAAAACACGGAGGTCAAGAAAAGCAGACACCCCCTGCTGGAGGTATCATGTCAAGGTCACTAAAACTGGGAGGAATTTTAGGGTGAGAGAGATTATCAAATTCCAGCGCCACACTATAAGAGATATCCTGCACGCTGCCCCAAGCTTTAAGGGAAATGTTATAATTATGGCTGAGAGAGACATTATGAAGTCTTGAGAGGACTCACTGTGTGTATACCCAGTGTTTACCTGGTGCATATGCCTTAGTGCTAAGAAGTACTCAGAGCCTTGGCCCTCCCGCTGACTCTCTCTGGCTCTGGTGTCAGAGGTCGGGGGACTTGTTTTTAAGACATACGTGAAACTGAGGTTTAAAACTTGTTACAGGCCAGATTGCATAGACCTGAGGACCCAGTTCCAGCATAACAGAAATTCTGAAGTTTTGCAACATGATACCTTGCACCAATCTCAGAGGTCTAGACATGGGTTCCACATGTGGTAGATTCCAGATGGTCTCAAGACTTGGTGCAGCTAGCTGCACTATCAGAGGGCTTGAGACTTGCGCCCAGCAGTCCTTCGACAGTTACATCAGGCGCAATATGCAGGGTTTTGCGACCACTCATACTGGCCTCGATCTCTGAAATATAGAAAATGAGTGGCAGGGGAAAGACTGGTGTTTGAGTCTGTATTGTTTCAAAGTAGTGGTAATAGTTCGTTTTAGCTTTCATCCCCTTGCGGGGCTAACAGCTTTCCTTTTCTTTCTTAGCCAAGTTAGACCAAACAAACTGCCCCTGGGATACGTCCTACTCCTAACAAGATGGCCTCCCAAGCCAACGTCGGCAGATACTGGTCTGATTGAAGTACACCGGGGACGGTGAGGCGCCCTCCCGAATCAGGTCGGCGAAAAGCTTATTTTACAAAGTCACTGGATAGACGCGAGTGATATATACTCATTTATTGCCCTTCCAAACAAAAAGGACTGAACTTTGCTTTTATGAAGTCAGTGCTTTAAGAAGGTTTCTTGAAATATTTTCAGCTGCCGCTAATGAAGATATATGAAAAACTTGGGAGGTGGACTCTTCTATCCCTCAAGATGTCTTATATATTGTGGTAAAGTTTTGGACTGGGAGAATAGCCGATGCAGACATCGAGCTATACTTAAGTAGGTTTTGTAACATTCTACAGCCTCCGGAAAAATCAGTGGACCAATTTGGAATTAGGTACGGGATAAGGAGGTACAAAGTGAAGTTACACCGTGGGAGTGACGGGAACGTTGCTGCAATCCCAAACTCCATTGCAATGGGCCCTTACAACGGCAGAATCACATACTCCGGGCAAATTCAAAGATGTTTTGTGTGTCATTCAACAGAACATCAAGTGAAAGACTGTGAGCTGATGAAATGCTGGAATGCTGGTCTACTAGGCCATAAGGGAAAAGACTGCAGAAATGCAGAAAAATGCAGTCTTTGTGGAGAAGTCGGACACTCGTATTTTACATGCCCGAGCTCTTACAGCAACCGATGGACAAATTGCAGCAACTAACGGAAATCCTGAAACTGCACCCGACCCAGAGATCAACAGCAGCAAGCAATTGGCGGTACAGGTAACGGCAACTGGTGACGTTGAAGACCCTATCCCAGCGAACCAGGAAGCACTACAAAAGGACAAGGGAGAGGACATCCAGACCGGGGAGAGTGCGTCCATTGAGTCAGAGAGCGAGGAGTCCTCATCATCCGAAGGAGATGGGGAACCCTTTGAGAGCGCCAGTGAATCGGAGATAAGCAGGGATTCATTATCTCCCCTGATGAAGACGGACAACACTAATGTGGCGGATAAACATGCAAGCCATGGAGCTGACACAGTTCCACCATCTTCAGTTGAACTTTACATCCTATCAGCTGCCACTATGGATCAACACGGAGCTGACACACTTCCAACATCTTCAGCTGACGTAAGTTCGAAGCTTCCATTATCCTCTGTGAAAGAAACTTTAGGCAGAGGGAAGAGACGTTTAGTTTTCGGTAACAGTAATGACCTAAAAAGACGGAATGATAGGCCAAGTCCAAATTAGTTACTGTAATGGATGAGCCTAATACATTTTGTTATGGCACAAATCCCTGTTGTCTCATGTAATGTCCGTGGTATCAAGTCTCTGTCTTATAGGCATGAGAAATTAAATGCTCTTGATCGAACACAATATGATATCATATGCATGCAAGAGTTGAGACTAACTGACGGAGATGATATAAGTAACACTACCGCCATGTGGTCTAAGGGGACTGCAGTACTTTCAATAGGATGTGATAAAGCAGATGGGGTTGGGATTCTTTTTAAAAACAAAACTGAAATTATTATGGTGCGCGAAATAATTCCTGGTCGGATACTACTTGTAGACTGCTTTTGTAAGAATCAGAAATGAAGAATTGCTAATGTATACACCCCACCTGATAGAGCGGGGAAAATGCGTATTTTTAACAAATTGTATGAATTATTGTGTGTTGGTTTTTGTGTCATACTCTGTGGGGACTTCAACACTGTGACCGATGCTAATGATAGAGAGGTACACACTGCTTTTAAAATGTCTAGAGAAGGCAAAGTGTTAAAAAGAGTGTGTGAAACATGCGAGTTGCGAGACGTATTTCGTGTGCTTTATCCCGACAAGGTTGGCTATACGAGGATTGAATCCGCAACTAAAACGAGAATAGATCGTATATATATTTCTAAACAATTTATGATAGGTGAATATGAAAACGTATACCTAGTCAACTCTGATCATTTGGCTGTAACGTCTTTACTTCGTGTCGGCCCCAATGAGAAACAAGGTTATTGGAAATTAAATACACAATGTCTTAAAAGTAGTGAACTAATAACAGAACTGAAAATCGAAATTTGTAAAATCAAGGAATTAAAGGTTCTTACAAATTCTGATATAGAACTTTGGGACCTACTAAAGAATAGAATCAGACGGTTTTTAAAATATAAATGTAAAATGCTTAATAGAGAAAGGAACGAACGTTACCGAATTTACTGGTCGAATTTACTGCCTTACAATCTAAAGTGAATAAATCGATAGATGAGGAAAATGATTTAAGTGAACTAAAATTGAAATTATCTCAATGAAATGATGAAGTATTTTTGAATATCCATGTTCAGTCTGGTTATGATGCAAATCTTTTCGGTTCAGTCAGTATTGCAAGTGTAATTCGCCAATATAAGAAACGTAGTGAAAATAAGAGCATGAAGGGCATCAAAAATGACAATGGTGACGTAATTTATGATGAAATAAAAAAATATAGATTTGGTAAGAACAATGTGTGAGAAGTCATACAAGAGGTAGAATCAAATACAGAAAATAGATAATTGGCGGCATCTAACTTGAATGAATATGGATTATAAGATATTACCAAAAATAATCATGAACAGAATGAATTAATCTTTGGAATCATTCATTAATAAAGAACAGACTTGTGCAATTAAAAGGGAGATATATGTGGGATAATTTAAGCACATTAAGGGGCATACTTACATGTTCAGAAGACAGAGACCTTTTTATTTTCGGGTTAGATCAGAAGAAGGCATTTGATTTTATATCAAGGGAATATTTGTGGAGTACAATGAGTGCGTATGGGTTTCCTGAAGACTTTATATAGATATAGTCAAGCTTTTATATGCAAAATCCAATGTACAAGTGAATATAAATGGAGTACTTACTGATTGCTTTGAGATTCAGAGAGATGTGAAACAGGGGTGTCCCGTGAGTGCAGCTTTATATGTCTGAGCAATTAGTCCACTCATTCACCGAATAAAAAATGACCCGGAATTATCAGGTGTTAAGACCAGTACGGGTGAACGGGTAGTAATATCTGCTTATGCAGATGATATTACTGTGATTGTTAAGGATCAAAAAGAGTTGGACATAGTGAATGCTCATTTAAAAAAGTATGAAGCTGTAGCTGGCGCAAAGTTAAATCAAGATAAAACGGAAGGTGTCTGGCTTGGGTCTGGAAGACCAAATCCTTTAAATATTAAAGTCAATGATGAGATGACAATCTTAGGTATACTAATTACAAATGGAAATTGCAGAGAAAAAAATTGGGAATTGAAAGAGAAAGAAATTGAACAAGAAATAGGAAAATGGAGAAATAAAATATCAAATTACAAAATGCGTATTAACATAATTAAAACATTTGTTATTTCAAAACTCCTTTTTCTCTCAGTTATCTTTCCCCCCTACAGACAAATGTATCACCAGATTGAACAAATTATGTGTCCGTCTAATTTGGGGCACAAATAGAGAAGTGACCAAAAGACCGCTGCTATATAAGTCTAGAGAACATGGTGGACTGGGAGCGGTGGAACTTGAAGATTGCCTTCTGTAAAAATATTGCATGTAGTTTATGAAGGGGAGCAAGTTGGGTAGGGGATGTTTCTACTTGGGTTAAAAAGAGAGGTAGAGCCCGAATTGTAGTACCATATTTTAAATTAATTTATGGGGATTTCCTTTTTAGATTCAAAGATTTAAATATAGATTGGTCTGGTTTTCCAAATAAAATGATTTATAAAATTGTGAACGACCATCTTCATGGTGGAATAGTGAATTTTAAAAACCTGACCATCACAGAAAGTAAAGAATGCATTAAGAATGTTCATTCCAAACTATTATCAGAAAACTTAAGGAATACAGCTTGGCTGATATCGGTTGGCAGACTACCAGTCCGTGTCATAGTTAAAATGGAGCTGTTTCGTCACAACTAAAATATGCCCAATTTTAAACTGTGTGGAGGAAGAAACAATTGAACACTTGTTGTTGGACTGCCGCAGAACAAAAGAAATATGGAAGAACATGTTACAAATTGGTATGGAAATTAATGTATGTATAGAAACAATTATGTATGGTATTTTTTAAGAATACTTGCCACCTGAAACAAAACAATTTCTTTGGATGATTATCTGTATAATTAACTCAAAAATATGGAAAACAAGGTGCAAGGTAATAATTAACCAGACATATATCAGTAGTGAAACTGACAAAACAAATAATTATTGAGCTAAAAAGAAGAACAACTCTGGACGTAAGACTGAACAAAAAAACTCTTTTGAATTTGTAATTTGTCCTGTGTAATGATGATGTAATTTGTACAGAATGTTTTTATATCATGTTAGTTATTGTATATGTGATGCATTGTAATCTGTATCGTGCCTGATAATGTAATAAAGCACTTTTAAAGAAGCAACCAGCACTAGATCCAGCGCCAGCGGTCATCACACTTCAGCTTCCGGTACTGGAACATTTCTAGGGTACTGGAACATGGAGTTTCTAGGTTTTGCATCTGACTCTGTCCTCAGCGGCTAAATAACTTGGATCCTACTGCTAGAAAGAGGTCATGGGACTTGTTTTCGGAGCTACAAATTCAGAACTAACTCGTAAACTCAGGGGTCAGACTTAGAATATATTGGTAAAACTCAAGAGGTCTTGGGACTTTCGCCAAGCCCTGAGTGAGACACAGGGGTTCTGACTCCGAGACTCAAGCTTACATACCACAGTGCCCGGAACACTGCACATCACTGCCTTTGAAAAACAATACACCAGAAATATTTTTAAAGAACACACACTGAAATACAATGCAAGATTAGTTATTTTTAAATTATGGCATGATAAATCTTCCATAAATTACAACCGGCTTTTCTTTGTACAATAATGATGTCACCTCTGTGTCTGTGTTTGTGTGTAGTGTCCTCTGAATTGAAATATGTGCGCACATCTGCACATTATGTATGTGTACAGTTGGGAAGTCATCTGTGTGCCTGAGTATGCAATCGTGAATATACAAAAGTACATAATATGATTACCCCCAGCTTGAAGACCAGCAGACACCAAGGAGGACTGGTCATAAGACTGAGTTGAATCTGTTTAAAAACCAGAGCAGTTCACAGTACAATGTGGAGGAGCGATTTTGACTGAAAGAAACTGACATTAGAATCTGTCTAAGTTATACCATGCAATAGTGATGATGAGCTATTGTGCCAAATTGACCTACCTTGACCTGCTTACACTGATGCAAGTCTCGGTCCTGGACCTATTTATTTAAAGATAAGTATTAAAGAGGCAGTTCACCCAAAAATGTCATTTTTATATATTTCTAAGTACCCGGAGTGCAATCTATCCATCCAGGTAGTTTCGTGTAACTATCCACTCCAACTCACCTTGACATTACCTCAATATAACAAACCTCAACGGGAACAAAGTTTGTGGCGGCTAAAAGATCAACAGCGTCTCTTTCCAAATATGGTGACATGGTTATTCATGAGCATCCACAGACCTTGTTGTGCATTGTTTTTCATAAAATTACCATCTACCGAAGTACGCCAACTGTGTATGTACGCGCATAGTCTTAACCAAAGCACGCCAGTATTCTGGAAAGTGACGTTGCTGTTGATTTTTTTTGACTGTACATTTTTGGCACTTCGAGGCCACAAATTTTGGACCCTTCTATCAGGGTGCTATCACAGTGATCTGCAGCAGATATCTACAAAACGAATTAGTTCTCAGTGAAACTACCTGGATGGTGTGGAAGTAAGCCGTTTTTGTGAAGCTGTTCTGTAGGCCAGAGAAAATAAAAATGTAGAAGCCTCTATATAAATAATAAAATAATACAGCCAAGGACTAGTGGAGTGTTGAGGGGGGGAGGCCTTGCAGGAGTCTTCTGTCCTCCATGCTTAGGCTGGGAATAATGGTTCCCTATCAGCAAGGAAGGCATCTCCCTCCTGTTTCTCATGGCTAGGCAAGAGTGTACCCATAACAATAGATAAAATGGATCATGTTGACCATAACAAGTGGGAGAATAAGAAAAAATAAGAGAAATGGAGGGAAACTACATGGTCTGATATTTGGTACTTTATTTGGTAGATCAAGATTGCCTCCAAGCGCATAGGGTAGGAACTATTAATATAACA
This sequence comes from Ilyophis sp. 1 JC-2022, assembly GCA_022702515.1. Lineage (NCBI taxonomy): Eukaryota > Metazoa > Chordata > Actinopteri > Anguilliformes > Synaphobranchidae > Ilyophis > Ilyophis sp. 1 JC-2022. Next base: position 1,606,607 of record CM040402.1, on the reverse strand, counting down.
TGTTTATTTTCGCCAAATTTGTTATTTGATAAAATACGATATGACGAAAGGGTGTCACCGCACATTATTGGTGTATTGGCTGGGTAGAGGAGGAGTTATGATATTATATAATCTAATGTTTGTTTTTGTTCGGGGAACTCCTAATCCTCTGCGTAGGGTAAAGGACCTCCCGTTGGCATCAGTGATTAATAAAAGGTTAAACTGAAGACTCTGCTATTTCCTTCATCTTTATCTTGAGAATTCTCCAGCTCAAAAAGTATCTGAAATTGAACCTAATGAGAGCGTAAAAGGACTTTCCTTCGGAATGGATAGATCGCACTCCAGGTATGTACAGTGCCCTCCACTATTATTGGCACCCCTGGTAAAGTTAAGTAAAAAGGGTTATAAAAACATTTACTGTTTGGTGTATTAGCTTAATCTCACACTGAAAAAATGAGAAAAATCTAACCTTTAATGAAAGTACATTTATTATGAGAAAAAAAAACTTCATTATCTTCACTCTAGCTTTAAAACTGTGCCCGCTACAGCCTCTGAAAGACAGCAATGCGTTTATTGTGTACATTTTCTAACACGTAAAATATTTCAAATTAATTAAAAAATGACAGCACTAATAAATAAATAAACCTGGCTTGCCCTTTATGATAGCTGATGTGCCAATTTTATTAGCCAGTGACATGTTTATCTTGCTGGTCCCCGGCTGTGATATGTAACGCTACGCAACCAACAAATGGTTATCCAACTTAACCTGAACTTACCTGGTGCCACTCTGCTCCATTCGCCTCTTAATGGTACGCTCGGACACTCTAAACAGCTTTGCTAGATCATGGATTTTCAGGCCACACAGTACGTAATGTTCAATTGTGTCAGCCGGTAAATCAAATGACGGACGGCCAGGTCGACCAGCTTTGCTGTTGCAGCCCTCTATCATATCACCCTGCAGCCTCAGTTGCTATACTATCTCTGTGAGGATCGTGAAAACAGCTTCATTAATTTCTGTGTCAGTCAGGGCTGATATCATTCCAATTCGCTCAGCGAAGTCCTCAATCTGATCTAAAAATATGAATTGGCATTTGCCTCCATCTGTTCAGCTACAGCCAACATATCTACCATTGTAGCACGCAAGATTTAATTCAGATCCGCACCGGCTGATGCCATCTTGAATTAGGCAAAAGCAGTAGATTTAGGGGAACGGCGGCGCAGACGGGACCACTCAGGGGGACGGCGGCGCAGACAGGACCACTCAGGGGGACGGCGGCGCAGACAGGACCGCCCTGGAGGCCGGCAGCGCAGACAGGACCGCTCAGGGGGATGGCGGCACAAACAGGACCGCTCAGGGGGAAGGCGGCAATGGCTGCATCGCCCTGGAGGCCGGCGGTGACGGCTGCATCGCCCTGGAGGCCGGCGGCGACGGCTGCATCGCCCTGGAGGCCGGCGGCGATGGCTGCATTGCTCAAGACAGGCGGGTAGCTGGCTCTGCAGCTCAGGACAGGCGGGTAGCTGGCTCTGCAGCTCAGGACAGGCGGGTAGCTGGCTCTGCAGCTCAGGACAGGCGGGTAGCTGGCTCTGCAGCTGGACAGGAGGACTGGAACAGGACGGGACTGGAGGGCTGGAACAGGACAGGACTGGAGGGCTGGAACAGGACGGGATAGGAGGGCTGGAACGAGATGGGACATGAGGGCTGGAATGGGACGGGACAAGAGGGCTGGAACGTAGCAGGACTGGAGGGCTGGAACGGGACGGGACAGGAGAGCTGGAACATGGCGGGACAGGGGACACGATCACCCGGGGAACGGCGAGGGTGCCTGACTGGGGTATTGGCGAACACGGATGGGTAGCTGAGTCCGTCGACGAAGCTGGGAACCAGGACCCCCTCGTTTTCTCCTGGGCCCATAGTTACCCGGACACAGGACTAGACGGGTCCCTTCGAAGGGTGACGGTTGGGGTTGGGTAATAGGCTCAGGGCTGGCCGGCTGAAGGGTTACGACTCCGAGCCTGACAGAGTGAGAGGTGTGTTGATTAAGAATCTGGGGTGATGGTCAGCATGCAGGCGAGCGAACTCAGGGTTCTGCCCCCAGATACCCTTGAGTTATTCCTCATAGTCATAGTTGTTGAACAAGGGGTCTTTGAAAAAATCCTGATTCGCCATGATACAGATGACTGCATGCTGGGTCCCAACTGGCGAGTTCCTTCTGTTAGGTGAGGTGGAAACAGAGACTTAGTAGCAGGCAGGGAGTACAAAAAACTGACGTTTAATGAGGGACAGGGCAGCAATCCGTAATGAAGCAGGCAGGGTCAAACACCGGAGAGACAGGCTAATGGTACAAAAACAGAGTTCAAAGAGTGGTCACCGAACAGGCAGGGGTCGGAACCGGAAAGGCACAGCAGAGGTACAAAAACAGAGTCCAAAAATCAGGGTCGCGAGAACACAGACAGGAGTCGAAACCAGGGAGGCATAACGGGAAACAAGAGAAAACAAAAGACAGCAACAAAAAAATCAACAGGGAAAAAGAATAACATTAACGGACAACTCGGAAGATATTTTGCAAAAGCTAGAATAACCAACAGTGACCAAATGATGAGGAACGTAATAAATAAAATGAGGAGAGCGGATAATAAAATAACAAGGAAACACGTAATACGCGGACCGGATTCACACATAACACAGACTTGAACATGAACTGGGTAGTTAGGCAAGTGCATACAATTAGTGCACAATTAAGTTAGTCATTAGTATATTTGTAGACTCTATTTCTAAGATGTTAGTGGTCGTTAGTTAATTAGTATTATTTGCAATGAAGTAATTAGTAATGAAGGAAGCGTATGACAGAGGAAATACAGAGAAAACCGAAATCCCAACAGACTCCAGAAAAGTGTGACGAAGACCAGGAGTGACAGTAATACAAAACACAGAACAGTGAAACCACAAATAATCAGAAAAAAATTTACAAGTAAAAAATACAAAACAGACAGACAGAATCTCAGAACATAACAAATGATGCTCTCCTTGTGCTGGAGCAGACACACATGCTGGAGCTGGAGAAGACGCGCGCTCCAGCCTTCTGTGATCATTATTATAAGCCTTTGAATTGTGTTATTTAGACCGGACACCGGGCAAGTGGTCTGAGGAGCAAAGATGGAGGAAGTATTTATGTTGTGCGAGTGTATGTTTAGAAATAAAGCCGGCTTAAAGTGAGCAGACCTGTGTGAGACTGCGTTTGTGTTTTCTTCCTTGTTTTTCGCTGCAAATCAGCGCACTTCTCGTGTGTTTTCCTGACAAAACGTAGTTTGGAGACCAGACGGACTTGTCGGGGATTCCTCTTGGTGAAAGATCTTGTAATGTGTGATCCCCTGTCGCCGCTCAGTCATGTAATGTGCAAACCACAACAACTTCAATACTCCTGATTACAAGACTTGAGATTTGAGATGCTGAGATTTCTGGCCTCACAGCTTGAATTTGTTGTATTTTGTTGACATTTCAGACACTATTCAGCACAAAAATCGTAGCTTACCTGTCTCTCTGTGAAAAATGCTGGCAATCGTTCAACCATGTTCTGTACAGCAGGCTCTTTTTTTTACTTTTGTGAGATGAGAGTGCCATTTGGTAGTTTTTTCTTCATTTCCTCCGTGAGAGCCTTTCTGGAATTTTTTATAGGCTTGTTTCATCATGTCCTTCAGGTAAATTAGGCAGATAATTTGCTTCACCTCTTTTTGGCCGTTTGATATTCTTGCTTGATGATTCCCCCTCTGGGTTGCCTTCTTTAACCCCATTGATTGCTACATCCTCACATCTGGCTTTTTGCAGATTTGTGCGATAGTTGGCCATCTTAAATTTAAGACTGTTCTTCCAGCCATACCATCCCGGCTGAGAACCAGGCTCAGTAATTCAGGGGTGCTTGCTAATCAGCGCTTTTGCAACAGCGCTGATGTCCTCATCTTCAGGATAAGCCTTGAAACTGTACATTGTCTCAGCAAGCTTTTTAAGCATGTCATGCTTCACATCTCGTGATGGAGTCATATGTGTTCTATCTTTCAAAAAGGTAAGATCTTCCTGTCTAAGTCTGTACTGAACATCAACTGAGAAATTAGGTATGTTAAAGAACTCTGGCCATTGTTGTCTTCTTAGCAATGATGTTCCAGCAGTCAATGTTCCTGCAGTCGACGTGATCTCAGTGTCTGCTGTGCTGCACTCAGTGTTTGATGTTGTGGTGGGCGATAACAGGGCTGTTAATTGGACAGTCACAAGAGGGATGATTTTCAGCGTAGCTCTTTCAGGCAAATCTGTCATTTCAGTCAAATTGCAGAGGGCATTATTGAAGTCTTGATCTTCATACTGCAGTTTAAAGTCATACTGCAGTGACAGTTCAGTTGCACTTAATTCTTCAATGGAATCCGGTCTCTCGTTTAAAGTTAACTTCCTAATATTATCTCCATCAATGACAACTCTCAGAAATAACCGTTGGTCCATTTTGATAACTTATCCTGAGAAAAAATTATAAACTTGTGTGAGATTCCAACATTTCAGTGTTGCACGTCACTGAGCATAATATGTACAGTTTAAGTTCTTCCAGCCATACCATACTGGGGTGGCAGTGTAGTATAATGGTTAAGGAACTGGACTTCAATTCCCAGGTAGGACACTGCCATTGTACCCTTGAGCAAGGTACTTAACCTGAATTGCTTCAGTATATATCCAGCTGTATGAATGGATACATGTAATGAGATGTAATAAGAAAGTAAGGGCTATGTTCTTTAAATTGCGAGCTTGACTTGTGTTTTCCTTCGAAGCGCATTGTCCACACACCAAAGGTTTTAATTAATTGAGGGCAGTGCTCAATGTAGCGGTGCTTTGGCCGTAGTTTTTCGTTCAGGAAAACTTTCTGAAATACATCTCAAAATCTACAAGATTCTGCGATCTTGCATTCAAAAAAGTACACCGACTCCTCTGTAAAGCCCGCGGACACTGACAATTCCACTACATTTTTTTAAGTTCATTAAAACCTCCCAAGTTTCATCACCCTCAGGAATGTGATGACTAATCAGTAGTGGCACAAGTCGGGGAAGTGTCCAATTTTTCGTGACCAATTGTTTTCTTGGAGGAAATGTTCTTTGCGATGAGCTGGGGGTTGATTTGGTCTGTCAGAAAATGTATACGGAAACTGCTTAATAGCCACATTCAGGGTTTGAAGTGAGAAGTATCCCTCTGATATCAGTGCCTTCAAGCACAAGGCCAATTCAGCTGGAACAACGCCCTCCAGAAGTTCATGCAAAAGGTCTAGCGGGAAACCATTGACAACATGAAAATGTTCCAAGCTTTCACTAAGTGGGCAGCTTTCTTTCACACCATATTGTTGAGCCATGGTAGCATCCTGCAATACGTCTTGCACATGTCTGTCATCATTAGGGGGCCAAGCAGCGAAGCTGCTGGAACCCTATTGTATTACTACCTATTATTACGCTTTCTTCTGCCATTTTTTCCAGTTCTGGCATAACCGCCTGGTCGGTTTTTACGAAACTTTGCAGATTAATAGAAGGGTATCCCAAACGGGGAAAACCAAAATTTTATTCAGATTGGCCTCATAGTGGCACTATAACAGTAAATTGAAATTGCAATTTTTAAACACTCATAACTCTTGATCCGTTACTCCGATTGACACAAAATCAACGTCCACAGATCTGGCTCCTCTGTCTGAAGAACTTTGCTATTTGGACCAATTAATTCCGCCATATTGGATTTTTCGCCATTTAGAATTTTTTGAAAAACCTTTCAAATCTATCTCCTCCTCGAGGCATTGACCGATTTTCACAAACTTTGAATATCTAAAAACATTATATAAACGAAGTTGCTATAATTAAAATTGTGCCCGCAACAAGCCAATTAATTTGCATGTGGGTGTGGCTTTTTACCAAAAAGCTCATACATCCAAAACAATTTGATGGAATACAACGAAACTTGGAGTTTTGGCCCGATTAACCCACAGGGTGGCGCTATAGAGCACAATATTTTTTCAAAATTCACAAAAAATCACTGTTTTAATGTAGAGATTTGAAATGTGCAACACTAACTAAACCCTCAGTCCAAACATGACCATTTATGTTTTGACCACCGCCATCTTGAATTGGTGGCCATTTAGTATTTTGTTGGTTCATATGTTACTTTTCCCACTTTCACCTGGTTGATTCTAATCAAACTGGGCACACTGATAGAAGGTACGTCCTAAACACCACTGACCAAATCTTGTGCCGTTTAAACATGAATCACCTCTACTGTGATTCATGTTTACATGTTACAATACTGTTTGTTTCTTGATAATGTCATGTTTTATAAAATAAAATAAAAAATTAATTCATTAATTAACTGAAAAATTTCAATTATTCAAAGAATGTAATTAAGTACTTTGCTGCAGTAATGCATATGCAATGCAATGGTTACATGTTAAAATATTGTTTGTTTTTTCATAATGTCATGTCTAAAAAGAAATTGATATCAGACGCATTTAAAATATTCAAAGAATGTAATTAAGTACTCTGCTGCACGAATCATGTGACTTCCCAGCTGCTATGTTCACCAATTGTGATTGTACTTATTTAACCTGATTGTGATAGAAATCACCTCTCCTGTATCTTTATTAGTGTGTTGCCTATGGACTGAAACGTTTGCACTTACATTTTTGCACTTTTGCTCATGCAATTTTCTAAGACTATATAAAATATAGTTTTCTAAATACTGATTTTCAAGTCTTTTTTTTTCAAATCCCTGTGTGCAGACTCTACCTTGTTTTTGTTTGAACTGTTTACAGACCTCTGCACCTGGGTAAAGTAGCTTTTTTGGACATTTTAATTAAAGGTGAGACTCTACTATTGCCTTTTATGCTGGCTCCCAACTGTTCGACATATACACCATGTTGCTCAAGAAAAACAAGGTCCTGAATGAGAGGGGGTGAAGAATTTCCCCATAACCATATTCTTTGATGTTGTTGACTTTGCAAAGCGATATTTCGGTTGCAGATTGCCAAGTACCCAGTAGATGGCACATAGCTTGTGTTTCTTTCTGGAGGTTCCCAAGGGGTTAGCCACCTAAAAATCATCTATGTACAAGAAAAGAGCAATCCTGAACTCTTCCTCTGTGAAGAGAGAATTGTCTTTAAAGTGAGAACCATCCCTGTGAGATTTGTATCCCTGTGACAAATATGTCTGGTGACATAGCCTTATCCAAAATGTCTCCATTGCTTAGCAATGTCTGCAGCATTTTTAATATGGGGACATACACAACTTCTTTAGGAGAAACTCAACAGGCATTACCACAGAGAATTCTCAGAAAATGTATGATGTTTGCTTGCTCGCAGTTGACAATGATCCCCCAGTAGAAGTGAATTGCAGGAATACATTATTCTCAGTAACTACTCTAGCTATCTCACTCAGTAAAAAGTCATCAACATCTCCACAATGCTGATTTAGTATTCTTTGAATTGAGGAATGTAACAACGGCTGTGACAGCAAATAAATTTGGTTGATCTGCTCTATAACCTCTTGCAGGGCCTGTTCAGTGATGTTAAGAATTGATGACATTTTCAGAAAAAGAGCAGCTACATTATGTTCCAACTGACTCCAAGTCTTACACATCTTCGCTGAATTCAACACCAGCTTCAGGGACACTATCCTCAGGTTGAACATCTAGGTAAGGCGGAGGTTCTTCAAGTACATTCTCTGAAACAATTTCAGGTTTGAATGCCATCTTATTCTGATGCTCTTTGCTTTTGTGTGCATTAAAGGTGGAATAAACATTGCTCTGAAAGATATAGCCTTGATATGGACAAGTAACCCATTCGCTTCAGCTTCAAATGTCTTCGCAAATGAGTGAACAAGTCAGCTTCAGTGCAAGGCTCCACAACGCCACACGGCTGACAGTGTTGTTTAACAACATTTGTGTTTTGAAATATATGAAAGTGAATTAGACATCTGCTCATTTCAGTGAGAAAATGACTGAACTGAAAATGTGCACTGAATACATTTTTTAAACAGTCACAAGATAGGAATCAATGCATTTCTTTAGATTTTCTTAAATGGATTTGCTTTTGTTGTAATCCAATTGTGGCGATGTAAGCATATAGCTTTTACTCCAGCTCATAAAATAAATACAAATACTGTATTACACTAGAGATTAATTGTTCAATGTGTAGACATTAGGTGAAAATACCTTTTACTGCTGGGATTACGAAATGTGTGGACTGGTCAGTTTGAGCCTGAATGGGGGGCAGTTGGAAGAATACAACAATTTAAGGCAACTATTTAAAAATAGACATTTAAACTTACATACAACACAGCAGGAATCTCAAACATGACCAAACCACACCACACCTCACATGATGTGTCAAGTGGAAGTGAAAAATATGACATGGGCCTATAAACCACAAAGACAGGTTCCAGTATTGAAATTTGAATATCCTGGACATGATGACCTTAAAGAATAATGTAGGCAACTATGCCAGCTAATATCTTCACTATCATAACAGGTTATGATAAAATTGAGTGTAATCACTATACTCTTGTTAAATTTATTACAATAGATGTAGTTTTTGATGGAATCAGGGTCAAATTAGCAAAATCTCCAGATAAAAGAAATTACAGTATTTACGCCTACCGTAACTGTCACCATGATTTAACTGTGGGCAGAGAATTTGACTTATCAGATGTGAAATATGATCTGTATTGGCTTTACTGCTATGTTCATTTAAAAAGCTCATATCATACTAATAGCTAGCTATGAAATTCAATGCAAGCTAGCTAGCTACTTCAATTTCATTGCAACAGGAGTGTAAGACAACCTGTCTTCTGCAGAACGGGCACGGGCCCCAACGGGCACCTGCACTAGTAACGTTAATTAACAGATTAACGTTACATTGCAGCCATTGCAGCTCGAGGCAATCTACTAGACCAATTACCGAAACATGTAGAAATAGGGCCCAGGTTTAAAAATACCGGAATGACCTTTTTAAGTTTTCAAAGTCATGGGTTGGAAAATTTTATCCTCATGGGCCAAGTTGAAACAGGATTTCACCACATGGTGTCGGCAATATTTAGCTAAGCTAACATTAGCTAGCTAACGTTATCCCTAGCGAACAAGAAAGCACATAAACCTGGCGCTGAATTAACGTTACAACAAGACAGCAGATGCAGTAGGCCTATAAGTGCAATTATGTTGCGATAAATGCTAAATGACCATGCAGGATACAGATCAGGCCAACAAAATAACGTATAAAATATGGAACACTAAGTCAATTAAACTTCTGGGATATCGATCTGTCCAGTTAGGAAGTGTAAACGATTGTGAATCAATTTCACCTGCTTTGGTGCAAATGAAAGTGACAACAGATGGACAGGAGAGGCAACAGCAAGACAACCCCCAAAAAGTAAATGGTTTTGCAGGTGGTGGCCACAGACCATTTCTTTCTCCTTATCCTTCCTGACAGATTTTTCTCGAGTTTTACATTTTGCTAGTGCCCTTGTCACTACTGGTAGCATGAGGCGGTACCTGCAGCCCATTCAGGTTGCACAGGTAGTCCAGCTCCTCCAGGATGGCACATCTATACGTGCCGTCGCAAGAAGGTTTGCTGTGTCTCCCAGCACAGTCTCAAGAGCGTGGAGGAGATATTGGGAGACGGGCCATTACACGAGGAGAGCTAGACAGGGCCGTAGAAGGGCAACAACCCAGCGGCAGGACCGGTATCTGCTCCTTTGTGCGAGGAGGAACAGGAGGAGCACTGCCAGAGCCCTACAAAATGACCTCCAGCGGGCTACTCGTGTGCATGTTTCTGATCAAACTGTCTGACTCCATCAGGGTGGCATGAGGGCCCGACGTCCTGTAGTGGGACCTGCGCTCACAGCCCAGCACCGTGCAACACGATTAGCATTAGCCAGAGAACACCAGAATTGGCAGGTTCGCCATTGGCGCCCCGTTCTCTTCACAGATGAGAGCAGGTTCACACTGAGCACATGTGACAGACGTGAAAGAGTCTGGAGACGCTGTGGCAAATGTTATGCTGCCTGCAACATCATCCAGCATGACCGGTTTGGTTTAATTGACTTGGTGTTATACTGTGATGATTAAGTGTTCCCTTAATTTTTTTGAGCAGTGTCTTTACTATAGATAACTGGCATCCACTAAGGCAAGGGAGGTTCAAATCCTATATAGACTTGCTGCTATAGGCTCTTGCCACTTGAATTGTATCCCAAATTCAGGGAATACAATCCATGTACCAAAAAATGTTGATCAAGGCGATCTATCCATTGCCGATGCTGTATATCCACTGTTTTGTCCTTCCACCTCTGACCCAGAGCCTGCTGTGATGCCTACGCGAGCCCTGTTGAGCCACTTTTAATCACCGTCAGAGTACGCTATGCCAAGATTCTGGTTCGTTGCCTGTCATCTCATTGGGCAGTACTCATTCCCAAGCTATACACCGTCCACTCCTTCTACATCGGCGCCACAATGACTGCATGAAGTCGCGCCAGTGCCCATACTGTAGTTATGCGCCGTTGGTCATCTGCTGCTTACGAACATCGCGTTCGCACAGGCTTCGAATTATTTCAATCCACGAAGCAATGAGTTTAGCTGTATAGAAACATGGCCGTTTCTGTTTTGGCATATGTTCGTAATTCCTAACCTTGAGCGACTGACAGAACGGCGTCATCTTGAAGCGAAAGGTCATTAGTCATCACGTCAGCCGGAGACCACGTACTAGCAGAGCTGGCGTGTGGTTGTTTTTTTGGGGGGGGGTTTTGATGCTGCCGTCCCTGCCTTGCCCATGCGTGTTTGCCTGGATAGCGGGAGGGCTTTCTTAACAGATCCATACCGCCACTCCTAACTGTCGATTAATAACTTTAACAACAGTGGTCCTGACCGAAATGGTTAATCTAGCTTTAAGGAATTACCATCGTGATAGGTCGTGATACACATATTCTACTTCAGTAGTTAGAATGGCCCCAGGCATATGGAAGCTATGAAGCCTAAATATTATGCACAGCATTCCTCCTAAACCTCTAGGGAGAAAACCAACATGTGTTGGTACAATGATTTACCTAATATTAAATTAACCTGAATGGACAAATGGCTTTTTCCTATAGGCAACATCAGGCTTCATCCGTAGCTGAAAAGTCGCACATAATTCAGAAGTAGAATGGCCTCCTTGGAGAAGACCAACATGCATTGGTACAATGATTTAATTTGCATTGACCTAAATGGACAAATGGCTTCTTCCTATAGGCAATGTCAGGCTTCATCCGTAGCTGAAAGGTCACACATTGTTCTCGTTGGAAGGACCTTGAGCTGTTGGACAGAATGGCTTCCTCTGGAAGCAAAAGGTCGTTACACATCGTCATCACGTAAGCCACAATACTAGCAGCACCTTAGCGTATGGTTGTTTTTGGGGGTTGTTGCTGCCACCCTCACTGCCATATCCATACTTGCTCGCGTGGATTGGCGGGAGGGCTTTTTGCACAAAACCATAACGCCAAATCTAAAATATATTGTTTAAGCATGTTAATAAAAGCTTTTACTTAGCGTTAGTTCAGGCAGGTCACGAGAGTGAAACCTGGCCATGGGTCAATCAGCTGACAGCTCGGCTGAGTAGTTACGATTCACCTATCACAGTCCATCCACATAACAAGGCAGTCTATTTAACTGCCTCGCCCTAACATGGTGGTTCCTATGCCTGCACGCCCGCTGCACTTTAAAAAAAAGGAACGCCCTCTTCCACCCCAGCTCCATCCTCTCAGTTCCCCTATTGCGCACAGACACTTGGCCTGTATCGCTCCTTCATGGCTCACCAACATTTTCGAATGCCTACTGATTTTTTTCTCTCTCTCCTTTCCGCTTTGGCAACTGCCGGGAGCGGTAGGTATAGATCAACAAGCATCGTTCTCCAGAAGCAGCTGGTCAGCTCCAGCTCCACGCCTGTCCCCAGCTGATGATACCACCTGCTGGACTTCAATCCGTCTCCCATCACCGGCTCATTGTCCCCCACCACAACAAAATTGTGGAGGGGGACTCTAATTTGATCCCCGTTGTGCGTCTGTTTGTCACAAATGTATGTACCAGAGCCCACCACCTGAGGGGCGCTATTACAATGCATTTCACCATAGCCAAGTACATTTTGCTTTGTACATAAAAAACTATGCTTGATGTCTTCGCATAGTCTCTGGCATTTCTACTCAGCAGACCATCGACTTTCTAAATCCACAGAGTTCAGAGCTTAAGGTGTTTAGTAGCTCTTTGTGGAAAATGTAGAATGTACATGCATTTTCCCATTAAAGGTATACTATGTAGTTTCAGAATACCAGATGACAATATAGAGCACGTAGGAGATCACGGTCACTCTGATCAAGCTGTCCTCTTCCCCCATAGATATATATATACGTAAATGCCGTGTTCTACTGTTCAGATACGTCTGCGTGGCAGCTATATGGCGGCAGGCAAGGGTGGGAATCAGTTGCTTAAAAAAGGTCACAAAATTGTCGAATTTGGCTACACAAACGAAAGAAATGACAAAAGCAAGGATCGTGGGATAACTTTTCATAAGCTATTTGAGTATTTTAGGTTACTGGCACATAAATTAGTGTACGTGATTTCTGTGATTTATTAGTGCCTTATACGCTAGCGGACATATAGGCTAGCTATCGCCCGGATGATAATGGAAACGTAGCAACGTTACTAAATTATTTTTAGTAAAATGTAGTAATTAGCTATCAAAGCAATGCATGACTTAAATGATCACATTCTTTGTAATATTGGTATATAGCAAATTATCTACTGGAGGATGCGTTTATGAGATTATAGCCTACGTGGCGTCCGCAACACTGCTTGTGACAATTAGCCTTCTCTCGTTTAAAACGTTAGGCTGGGTCGAATTTAGACTGCTTGTCGACTATGCATTGTAGTCTATGATTCAGCTACATGCCAGGTTGTAATTAGTAACTATTACGAAATAGTGTTTTTGAGATGGACTTGTTTTTGTCAGAGCCAGGTTTCCCTAGGACCCAGAAGAAGAGCCTGGGTCATACCTATATGTATCTCACTCGGAGAAAAATGAAAGAATAAGATTATATTGGTGCTTTCAGATTTATGTTATTTAATTTTAATAAATCATGGACTGGAAGAACTGGAAATATCATAAAGTGATCAAAAAATGCTAAATACAATTTAGGATACGTAATACAGGGACGGGGTACTTGCAGTAAGGATTAATATTGATTATAGAGAGATTATAGATTGCAGAGTGAAGTTATATTCTGATGAAATAAACGTGAAACAAGCAACCAATTGAGAAGTGCTGTTTGTTGAGGTATGTTACTAGCCTACTACTGTACGGACTCTCCAGAGCAGTGGTTCTCAACCTTTTTTCCACTGCGACCCAAATTTGAAAATACCAACTCAGTCGCGACCCAATAGCAAATTAACAGCACTCATTCATCAAGCCAATAATTTAACAATTTGTTTTAGAAAAACACACATTTAATAGCCTAACACTACACACTTGGATACTATTTTACAATTAGTAGGCCTATCAACAATAACATGATGGACTTACATAGGCTATCCACTTCTTAATGAGATATCTGGGCCTGTCTCCCTTTCATGAGTCTGTCAACATTTGGGGTGATTGAAGACAGTGCGATCCGAAGATCATGCTCGACATTGAGTTTGTTTCTGTTTTTGTTCTTAAGCTGCGTGAGAGCAGAGAAGCCAGCTTCGCATAGATAGGTCGTACTGAAAGGCAAAAGCACTCTGATTGCGTGGTGACCAAGAGCAGGATATTCGTGTACAACGCTACACCAGAACTGAGGGAGACTCGACTCCAAAAACTTCTTCTGCAGGCCGTGATCACATGACAGGTCCACCAATTGTGATTCCTCTTCGGATGACATTGTCACCGTTTCCACGTCTGTTCCAAAGGGGTCCCTTATCCAAACGTGAGCCAGCGCGTTCTCCTCCTCTGGAAAATAATCAGAGAAGCGCGTTTGCAGTTTCTCCAAATGAGATCGCATGACACTTTTCAGCTTTGATCTGTCTGTATCCATCAGGTTTTTTACCTCGTGACACACGTTCGGTAACATGTCCAATCTGTCGCTGGTAACATGCTTGGACCACAGACTCAACTTTTTCTTAAATGCATTGATTTTGTCCATTTGTTCGAATCTGTTGTGTCCCTTCCCTTGTAATGACACATTCAGAGTGTTCAAATGATCAAAAATGTCAGCAAGATAGGAGAGACGTGCGATCCACAGGTCATCGTTAAAATGTTCTGCCAGCTCTGACTTTTTATCCGCTAGAAATGCTGCCAATTCGTTTCTGAGCTCGTAAACTCGGGATAACACTTTGCCCCTGGACAACCAACGGACCTCTGCGTGATAAAGCAGTTGTTCGTGGCCGCTACCCATCTCTTGACAGAAAGCTTGAAAACACCTTGCATTCTTTGCGCTGTGCTTGATGTAATTGACAACTTTCACGACCTCTCGCAATGTTTCGTGAATCTCCGGTACCATGTCTTTGGCAGCTAATGCTTCTCTGTGCAAAAAACAATGATTCCACGTAGCGTTTGGTGCAGCTACATCCAAAATTCGTTTGACAACCCCTGAATGTCTTCCCGTCATTGAGGCTGCCCCATCCGTTGTCACGCCAACACAGTTTGACCAGCAGAGCCCCACTGAATTCAAATATGCATCCATTGCAGAAAAAATCTCCACTGCAGTGGTAGATGTCGGCAAATCTGCACTAAAGAAAAATTGTTCTTCAAAATCATTATTCCACACATACCGCACATACACCAAAAGAATGGCACGGTTAGCCACGTCAGTGGATTCATCAAGTTGTAAAGCGAAACAGTCATTGGAGAGACGCTCGGTTAGCTGGTGCTCAACATCATTAGACATATCACAGATCCTCCTATGAACTGTATCATTAGAAAGAGGAATTGTCTTTAATTTTGCAGCTTCCTTTTCACCAATGAGTGCAGTGCACATGTCTATTGCACAAGGAAGGATAACCTCTTCTGCCAGAGTGTGGGCCTTTTTACTCTTGGCGATTCTGTATGAAACCAAATATGATGCACGCAGTGCCTGCTCCTGCACGGTACAGGCACGTTGAAATGTCTTCTGTGACGCCTCAAGATTTTGACTCTTACCTTGGAAAAAGGCCAGAGGTTTATCTTTATGGCTGGCGTGTTTAGTTTGTAAATGTCTCTGTCATTTCGAAGGCTTCATGCTTTCATTAGCCAGTACCTCATTGCACAGCACACACAATGGCTTATGCTCACCATGCTTCACAGTGTACGTAAATCCATATTTCAGAAAATCTGGGTCGTACGTTCGTTTGTATTTTTTGCCGGGATCTTCTGAAGAACAATGTTCTGAGCTGGTTCCCGGTGTACAAGGAGATTTAACGGTATTTTTAAGAAATTTGTCCATCATACACTTCTAGCAGGCGGTCTTTGCAAGAGATCAGCTCGCTGCCAAAGTAGCCTAGTGACGTTGGATATGTTGTTGATACATTTGAAATAAAATATCTGATGCGCTTAGCTTGATTGGTTGAATGTTCAAAACTATAGCATGTGCAGAATCAGGTTCAGATAGCGTGATGTTATAATGAGGGCTTGGAAGTTTGTAGACGGCATTTTTTTTTTATTATTATTTTTTAAAATATAAATAATTTTAAAAATCGGAACTCAGCCCGCGACCCTTTCAGAACATCCCGCGACCCAAATTTGGGTCGCGACCCAAAGGTTGAGAAACGCTGCTCCAGAGTGCCAGCTTTCAATCGCTAGAGGTGATGATGACTCAAAGTAATAGGCTACCAATTAAACCCAAAACCCACGCAGAATTAAACATCACGCCTGTGTCAAACGATTCTGAGGGAAGTAACGTCAGCACCAAAGTTTCAATATCTGCCTCCTAGTGAATATTTTTACGTTGAAAATTCGCTAAAATGGAATCTCGCATTCAGGTGAAACACCGGCTAAAATTGTTTTAAAAGTTTTTGAACCGTCACGCACTTTTAAGGCACTTTTACACTTGTGTAGGCTACATACCGAATCATATAGTACAGTGGGGATGCAAAGTATTTGGGCAGTGACACACTTTTTGTTGTTTTGGCTCTGTACTCCAGGGTCCGGTTGTACCAACAGGTCAAACTAAGACAGTCTTAACTGCCAGAAAGGTCATAGCTAAGACCTATTTTCAGAGAGGGGTTTACGCCTGTTGCACCAACCAAAGTTACGCCTAGGCGCAGCTACGACCAGTCTTCGTAGTGCACGTTCCTGTGAAAGCATATCGGTTGCTAAGTAGTGTGCATTGCTAAGCAAACTTGTTTGCGTTGCTATGTGCGAGGAGCCTACACTAGTCTACTACCGCTAGCCAGAATAAGTCAATTTGTTAATTTACTAATTTACATTTGAAATGGTCCAAAAAAGATGAAAAAGTAACTTCAGCGATAGTGAACTGTATAGCCAGCATAAATCGACACTGATCACAAAACATGCAGCAACTGCAGCGTTATCACTAATAAAAAAAAGTCGACGTGGAAAATTATAACAGATGCCATCAATAAATTTAGCTACCGATTCGGGGGAACACCGTAGCTACTGTAGTCAGGACGTGAGAAAAAAGTGGAAGAACCTTTTGAGTAAAGCGAGAAAGGACGTGTCAATCCGTAAAAGTCATCCAATGGGCAGGGGTCCCTCATCGAAAATATCAATGCAGTGACATCATTGTTGATGTGTTTGGTGAGGATTCCCCTAACGTTAATGTTACTTTCGCTAAATTGCTGTAGTGGACAGCAGTGACTGCCAACAGACTGCAGAGGGGGATCTTGCCACTGACCTTACTCTAATAAGCGATGACAATTTAATTGAAAGTATGATAGACCTCGAAAGTGCGCAGATTTATGGAGGTAGATTTCTATCAAAAATAAAAAAGCACAAAAGTATAATCCACAATTGTATTTACCATACACACACACTTCTCAATTTGTGTTCGTAGATATAATCCACAATTGTATTTACCATACACACACACCTCTCAATTTGTGTTTCGTAAAAATAATCCACAAGTATGTGTTTTCCATCCACACACAAACACCTCTCAACTTGTGTTTCGTAAAACATCATTTGGATGAATGCTAAAATTATATTCACAAATGCAAATAACATTTACAGATATGTTTCCAATGTCCACATGTACAAATCAAAAGCTTGGCTTGCGAACTGGCGAATCTACATTTGCCGATCGAAGGACACGCTTGATCTGCTTGGATTTACGGACAGAATTTTGAGACAAATATTCCGCTGTTTTTCACCGTGTCGATTCACGCTCGCTTAACTTGCGATTCGTAAGATAAACTTCTTCTTCTTTGGTGCTACATAACACGGCGGTGTGTGTGTTCGGCTCATCAGCGCCACTTTTAGAACAAGTGGCCAAAATTGCACATTATCTTTCAGAAGTGGATTCATGGTAAATTGAATTAAAACAACCGAGTTTTGAGTTTATTTAGGTTGTAAAGTTAACCCCACGCTAATCTTGCGATGGCAAGTTTTTTAAACAGTCATTGCACAAAACTCCTATCAGATTGCATGTAGCTAGCTAGCTAGATTACATTACACAGGCAACAGACCAACGCTAACAAGATTAAGGAACTCGTGAAGAGGGACAGGGGCTGCATTCCAATCCCATTTTTTAGCCGTCCTTCTCACCTTGGTCCTCGTCTGACCCGGAAATCGATTGAGGTCCGCCATCTTTAAGGACATTCCAAACCGCTAAATACTCCACCAAGGAGCGAGGAGTGGGGAAAGAGGAAGCTCCCGGGAATCCTTCAGTGAGGAAACATGAGTGCAGCCTTTGCGGAAGTCTTTACTCAGAACGCGTGACGTGTTTGATCCACAACCACATCTGCCACAGTTTAAAACATGGCGGAACCACTCGTACACAAATTTAAGTGCTTATCGTTCCTTTCTATTTATTTTATAAAGCGCTTTCATTTATAACGTCACTCGTTCTTTCGGACAAACGAAAGGCAAGTTTATTCATGAAAAAAGAGACAACAAATATTGTAGTTCAGCGTGTAAGCGTAACATTTAGGAAATTTTTGTGTCCCATATAGTTGTTTGTTAGCTAACGTTACTGCATAGGAAACGCAAGCTTCAATTAACCCATGTCCTTTCAAAACTGTATACAATTTTATATTGTACGCTTTGCAATAGGCTATGTTACGTTTAGCCTATGTTCACACTGTTGAATGCATCCCGGCAAGTATGCTAACTGAGAAATAGGCTAGACAGTCGCTGCTCGATTTCCAGTGTAACAACTGAAACATGAACATGCAGCTGCTTTGCGTTTAAAATATATTTTTCCTCACTCTTGTATGACTGAGAAATAATGTAATTTCAGTCTATGTTATTGCATTTGCTGTCTTTGACCGATGAAATGCACATTAGGCTAGCTTATTAGGATAGGCTACTATTTTGCATCATGTAGCCTACTTGCATATGTCATATCTGAATTATGGGCTTGTGAAGCCCCTTGACACATGCCGTTGTGATTTAGGGCTATACACAGACATTACTAGCTGGTTTTTACTTGCAGGTCTGTTGTGTCATTTACAGGGACAGATGAGAGCACCCTCAGCCTCATTCGGCTCAGGTGTGAGAATGAGCAACTGTTCACGGGGAAGAGGCATACAGCGAAAAAAGCTTGGGGGTGAGTCATTAGTGACATTCTATAATGTGTGATGTCACATAGAACTAAAATGTGTTACACAGAAACATTGGCAATAAGCCATTTTTTATGTTCTTGCAGGACCATGTCACTGTCCATATTGGTGTTCCTACATGTCATAGATTAATGTTGACGGAATCACTCCTCAGCACCATGATTCATGTCTTGTGTTGAAGTAGTTAATTGTATGCAAATGACAACTTCTGATATCCCTAATGTAAGTGTGATGGCAAGAGGCATGCCTGCCCCTGTAAATGGATAACACATAAACATGTTATGGCATGGCAGTAATTGTTGTAGGGCACTTGGGTATGGTATGGTAACATGTGTTGTTTTCCTCAGTGAAATTCTTCAGCAGATGGGCCTACAGGGCCAGGTGAGCCCTGCCCAAATAGCCAAAAAATGGGACAACCTCAAGGGAAAAAATAAGGTGAGGTTCAATTTGTGATGTTGTTCTTTAGCAAATTTTTAGTTTATCTTACATAGTGAAACACAATTCTGCCTGTGCAATTGGCTCACGGCTCACCTTCACCCTTACATCTTTCCTTGTAGGCCCTCAGATGCCCTGCTACAGGAACGAGACAGACAGGGCAGAGGCCACAGCAGCCACATGGCCATGGTTTACTGCAATGCATGAGGCCATCGGGGGGAGGCCATCTATTGATCCTCCTGTCCTGATGGACTCATGTGTTGCAGAAAACCCGGCACATGTGGCTGATGAGGCCTCAATTGGCACTGGCTCATCTCTTCCTGGATTTGGGGTGGTCACTTGTAGCTGGGCGTGTGTGGAGGAAGAGGATGCACAGCCTGGGCCATCCACCTCTGCCTGTCCCCCACCCCCCAAAAGGAGAAGGACCAGTGAGGGAGCCGTTCTGCAGTTCCTCAGGGAAGATGCTGCCAGAGAGGAGGAGCGGTTCCGGGCCACACAAGAAAGCTCCAACAAACTATTGGAAATTTTTGAAAAGATGTTGAATAAAATATAAATAGTTCACATAAGTGTTTGTCAATTTTTTACTTGTGTTTTTACCTTTTAAGATATAGTTGTCATCTGAGTGACCCCTTCAGCAGCACAGAACAATTTGGGAGAAAAGAAAGACACAAATACTAACAAAAACTACTACTTTGCTGATCGTGTAAGCTTCAGGAGGGTAATAGTTTGGCTATTTCTGGCTTATCGGTCTCTTTACTGGTAACTTCAAATGAATGTCTTCCTTTTTGTAAATTCAAAGTAGTCAGCCTACATTCATTAATGAATGTAAGATTTGCAGTCATTATTGGAATTGACTGTTTTTCTTTTACTGTAATTATGTACTCTTAATTACACTTCTTGATTTGTTGCTTCCACCAGGTTACTGTCCGACTGACCGATGGACGAATTACGTGATTGAATTGAGGATTGTCATTTCTAATAATTATGAAATGATGTGAAATAGATTTTTACTGCAGGATAAGTGAGGGGTTCTACCACGCAATATTGCCTGTGTTCAGTATTCAGAGCTCTGAAAATTTTAACAAGGGCACTGACTGTTGGAAAATAGACATTTTACAGAATTCTCACTTCCCCAACAGGTGGTTGACATACATTGGTGTCAAAGTGGTATGCTTAGTGTGTTTTTAAATAAATAAAGGTTATAATGAAAATGTGGCACAGAAAAGATGTATGAAACTGATATGTTAGTATTCGGAAGTGATTTTATTCACATTAACATAACAAATAAAACATGTGGATGAACACTATGGACAGAGAGAGGGGCTGCAAGGGATAATATACAAACATAAAAAACGAACACACTAACAAAAAGCTCTCCTGTATAAATAATAATTTTAACAATTGACAAATTACATATAATCGTGTTCGTTGAGTGCTACTGGACGCTGGCAGACAGTTGCCCCGCCAGTCGGTCTCGCCGGCCATGTCCAATAATTGGATACCACAGCTGATTTGATTGGACTGCATGATATGAAGCCAAATGACTCAAGTGTCATTTGTAATGTGCTCCGATTCTAACGAACAAACATGCGTTCAAGTCCGTTGATGAATTGCTGGGACTGGCCATTGAGCGTGTGGAATATAGGCGTAGCCTACTTACAATTTAAATTATTCTTTGTGTGATCTTTATTCACACAGTAATAAATAGCCGGTTGTTGTCGATGTGTTAATGGGACACTGTACGTCAAACACAAACACCTGTAATTGAGAGACAATATCCCTATTTCCCATGTCATTTTCACAACTGTCAAATTCCACGGGAGAAAATCATTGAAAATAATTGTGATAACTTCACAGTGCAATATAGCGTCAAATAAAACAATAGCTTATACCATTTTGCATGCAAAAACAAGATCAGATATAAAAATACGATAGGCTACAGAACAATCCGTTAGCCCTCATGGCCACTGACAGGTGATACGGCTTTCTTTCTTTTTTTGACAGGTGATACAGCTGTGCAACACGTCATTAGTAATTGACGTCGCTTCAGCTGACGCTTGACTGAGCAAGGACGTTCCATTTGCTTAATTCATGTTGCCTCGGTTGCTGCGTCCTCGTATGTGATCCTTGGATCCTTTCCTTATGGCCTCCACTGGGTGGAGCTAATGAGCGAGGAAAGGATGCAAGCAGTAAAAATATGGGATTGGAATGCAGCCTAGGACGACTGGGTTAAATACACAAGGAAGTGGGAGGGGTTACAAACAACGTAAGGTGAACACATTAGGAGACAATAACTCGATAACAAGGAAATCACGAAAACATGGAAGGGACTCGGAAACAAGCATACAAACCACAGGCTCAAGTAGGAGCGGAACGTGACTAGAATTAAGGAGGCGTGGTCTCAAAGGAGACACAGCTGAAACGAGTTGACTAGTATCTCAAGGACAGCTTAGTATCGCAGATAGAAAAGATACAGCGAGGAAACTTGTTAATTCTAACTAAATACAGACAATTAGTATGTTAGTAAACATTTAAGTTAATGGTTTTAGTAATGTGCATCTAACTAATAAACACCCGAGTGATTGTTAGCACGAGTTAGTAGTATCAACAATATAAACACGGGAAACGTAAAGCAGGAAGTAAACAGAAAACGAAACTTCGGAAATACAGCGTGAACCCTCTGAAAATCCCAGTCACCCAAACAGTGCATACGCGAGACAGGGTAAACAAACACACAAAAATGCGACTCGGACAACCCACGAACAGATGAAATGAGAAGTAATAATAATGAAAATAAAAATACAATTCAGACAGACTCAGAACATAACAGAATTAACAAACTTAGTCATATTTAATATTTGGTTGCATATCCTGCAAGTTTGTAGCCTACATGTAAATTTAATGATTAAATGAAATGAAAGTATTTTGGATGCCATTGATTGAGTTGTATTTTTTTTTTAAACGATTGGGATGTTTAATAACGTTTTTCATCATAACGGTCAGTTTCCCCCGAAATGTGAAAAAATGCCCTTGAAAATCAGTTAAGGGGGGCAAAAAAAGTTTATTTTGTACCCTGATAAATGGTGTATTCTCAATGTATTAAAACTAGTAGCTACAATGTCCATGATGTGCAGCTATAACCTAATAAGGCTATAATAATCAGAGCTATCCACCTAATAAGTTTATAGGAACCACCCTCGAATGCTTTCTTAGCAGCTACAAGCAATCAGCATGACAACATTTTCACAACTGATGTACAATAGCTAAAAGGACGTTTTACAAATAGCTGTTCTGAGAAATCACGTGTTATGTAGAAATTTCTCACGTTTATAACAAGCCAAACCTCACAAAAATTGGATAAGAATTAAGTAAGTTCTAGTAGATTTTATCAGAGGAAGGCGGACGTGCAGGCGTATCGCTGCAACGTTCCACAGCAGCGAAAGCGGCATCTACGTATATATCTGACCACTGGAGGTTGATAGCTACAGAATGAACCGAGCAGAATTACAAAATTATGATTTTGAATTATTTTATGAAAATTAACTGTGGTCAAATTTACAGCGCAATAGCTAAGATTACTAATTTATATGCTTTGAGCATGTAACGTAGTCTCCATTTACATGATCAAGGTTTGGTCAAACAACATGATAAATAGACTCTTGTTTCAATTAAGTGTTGCAGTGTATGAGTTGTGCCCAGCTGCGGCTGAGATGGACCATGTCATCCAATCAGCCAGTCTAATATTGCATTGCATAATA